>CAUYRH010036892.1:0-18562 GCA_963574655.1 Perodicticus potto | reverse complement strand
TACTGGGACCTGAGCAAACTAAAAAGCTTCTGCACAGCCAAGAACACAGTAAGTAAAGCAAGCAGACAGCCCTCAGAATGGGAGAAGATATTTGCAGGTTATGCCTCTGACAAAGGTTTAATAACCAGAATCCACAGAGAACTCAAACATGTTAGCAAGAAGAGAACAAGTGATCCCTTCGCATGGTGGTCAAGGGACCTGAAGAGAAACTTCTCTGAAGAAGACAGGCACACAGCCTATAGACACATGAAAAAATGCTCAACATCCTTAATCATCAGAGAAATGCAAATCAAAACTACTTTGAGATATCATCTAACCCCAGTAAGATTAGCCCACATCACAAAATCCCAAAATCAGAAATGTTGGCGTGGATGTGGAGAAAAGGGAACACTTCTACATTGCTGGTGAGAATGCAAACTCATACGTTCTTTTTGGAAAGATGTTTGGAGAATACTTAGAGATCTAAAAATAGACCTGCCATGTGATCCTATAAGTCCTCTACTAGGTATATATCCAGACGACCAAAAATCACATTATAACAAAGATATTTGTATCAGAATGTTTATTGCAGCACAATTCATAATTGCTAAGCCATGGAAGAAGCCCAAGTGCCAATCGACCCATGAATGGATTAATAAATTGTGGTATATGTACACCATGGAATATTATGCAGCTTTAAAGAAAGATGGAGACTTTCTTTACCTCTTTCATGTTTACATGGATGGAGCTGGAACATACTCTTCTTAGCAAAGTATCTCAAGAATGGAATAAAAAGTATCCAATGTACTCAGCCCTACTATGAAACCAGTCTATAGCTTTCATATGAAGGCTATAACCCAATTATAGCACAAGAATATGGGGACAGGGGCAAGGGAGGGGAGGGGAGGGGAGGGGATAGGGTGGGTGGAGGGAGGGTAATTGGTGGGATCACACTTACGGTGCATCTTAGAAGGGTACAGGTGAAACTTACTAAATGCAGAATATAAATGTCTTAACAAAATAACTAAGAAAATGCCATGAAGGCTATGTTAAACAGTTTGATGAAAATATTTCAGATTGTATATGAAACCAGCACATTGTACCCCATTATTGCATTAATGTACAGCTATGATTTCATAAAAAAAAAAGAAAGAAAAGAAAAAAAGAAGTCAGGTATGAAGAAAGAGTATACAGTATTTGATTCCATTTATATAAAGTTCAAAATTAAGGAAAACTAGTACATAATGTTGGAAGTCAAGACCGTACTTACCTTTGGGTAATAACTGACAAGAATATGAAGAGAGCTTCTGGGATGCTGACAAGGTGCTGTTTATTGCTGTGGGAGCTGGCCCTACACGTGCGTTCACTTTGAAAACACATAGCATTACCTCCATTTATACACTGTGCATGCGTGTGTGAACACATATAAAAATGTTGTAGTTCGAGAGAAAGTTTACATAAAAAGCATACATAGAACCACCTGTGGTCTCCAGGGTACCCAATTTTATTTTTTGCTATCTGCCAGACACTGTCCTGGGGGAGGGGTGAGTAGAGGCAGCTGTGAATACAGAGACTAATAAGAAGATAGAACATCTGCCCGCAAGGAGATCGCAGCTTTAAGGGAAGACAGATGGGTAAACAATTACAAGGCCATAAAGTGCTATGATGCAGATTTGAGCAGATTACTGTGGGAACTGAGAGGGGCAGAGGAGGTAACATTTGAGCTAGGTTTTAAAGGATAAGTTGATAAAGGGATAAAGAGAAGTATAAAGTATGGCTCTAGAATGAGAGAGAAGCACATGTATAAAGGTACACTTGAGGAGGGGGCCACAAGGGCTAAGAGGGGGCAAGAGTTGATGAGTAGGGAAAGATAAACTGGGGCCAGGTATTTTTGTTCTAAGCCCTTATGTCCCAGGCTCAGGTTAATGGACTCTACCATGCAGGGAACCATAGGGAGCCACTGGCAGGTCTTTAAGTAGCCAGCCAAAAGCACACCCCACAATGTGGACCTAGACTTACAGATAAACAGTCCTGTCCTAACAAGGGCCAGCCCCTGCCATCCCTCTCACCTTCTCAAGAACATGGCTCTAGCCATGCTTTCTCTCTCTCCACTGAACCTTCCCACTAGAACCCAAACACAAAATTACCTCTCACATCTTTTTTTTTTTTTTTTTTTTGCAGTTTTTGGCTGGGGCTGTGTTTTGAACCCACCACCTCCGGTATATGGGGCTGGCACCCTACTCACTGAGCCACAGGCGCCGCCCTCTCACATCTTTTTGTTAAAGTGCTTTCAACCTCGTTTCCTCCTCCAGCTACCACTTCACTGCTCTCTATGGCAAAACTCCTCAATATATTAATTCCTGACGTTTCCAATTTCTGTCCTCTTATCCTCTACTCAATTCACTTCAACTGAGTTTTCATCCCCCTGAACTCCACCAGGACAATGACCTCCACATTACTAAGCCCAGTGGTCAGTTCTCTGGTCTTCATCTTCCTCAGGCTATTAGCAGAATTTGACCTTGTTTTCTTTTTCTCCTTTAGCATCTCTCACCATCCCAATATACTTTACATTTCACTGATTATCTTGCTTGTTGATTGTATTCCATCTCTCCACAACAAGGTTAGCTATAGGTGGGCAGGAAACTGGGCCAGTTTCAGCCATTGCCACACCCACAGGGTCTAGAACAGTGTTTGGCACACAACAAGTGAATTAGATCTGTCATTTTATTTTTTTTATTTTTTATTTTTATTTTTATTTTTGAGACAGAGCCTCAAGCTGTCACCCTGGATAGAGTGCTGTGGCATCACAGCTCGCAGCAACCTTCAATTCCTGGGCTTAAGCGAGTCTCTTGCCTCTGCCTCCCAAGTAGCTGGGACTACAGGCACCTGCCACAACGTCCGGCCATTTTTTGGTTGCAGCCATCATTGTTGTTTGGCGGGCCTGGGCTGGATTCGAACCCGCCAGCTCAGGTGTACGTGGCTGGCACCTTAGCCCGTTGAGCCATAGGCGCCGAGCCTAGATCTGTCATTTTAAAAGATCATCTCGTGGCTGTGGAGTGGATGGACTAGGGTGGAAAGATTTGAAACAGTGTTCTCACCGTTTCAATGATACGGATGAGGTTTAACAACATTTGAATAAGGAAATTAGGAATAGGGATCAAGAAATAGACCAGAAACAAACTGGGCAGTTATGAGTAACAGGTTAAGTGAGGGAAAGGTGAGCAACAAGCATGACTTTCTGAATCTCTCAGCTTGGAGGACTGAGGGGATAACGGAGCCATTAACTGGGAATTAGCCCATGACAGGGATAAATGTGAGCTAACTCTTTGCCTCCATCACCCAAGTCACGTGTGTGTGGGCACACACACACACACATCCATTTAAAAAAGGGGTCAGTCCCAAAACCTGGGTCCCCGCCTCAAGTTTCAAACCATCAGAGCAATTCCATAGATATATGGAATATATCCATAGATATATGACCCCTAAACTCCCTCATTCAAAATTTTCCTGTGCAAACTAGAGATTTGCTTCTACTGTCACACTCTCCAGATGGCCAGATTCTCTATTATTTTTTAATTAAAATGACAGCTGATCCAAATCTGGTTCATTCCATTTCTTTGAATAAAGCCAGAGTGTCCATATGTGGTCATGCTGGTTATGTCATGCACAAGGCCCCATGTGGAGGGGTGAGGAGAAGAGGAAAACCAACCCAGGCTCTGCTGCCCAAGTGGGCACCTGTGGGGCTGGAACCCCCAGAGGAAGTGCCTATCCCGATTCCCACTATGGTAAAGGCTGGTACTGACCTTTCGCCATGCTGCTGGGGGTTGGGATATAGAAGGGGGACAGTAGCATCGTGTGCCATTTTTAAAGGACTGCCAAGCATAAGCTGGACATGAGGGACAGACATGGACAGTTGTCCTTTTAAATAGAGCATTCTTCAAGTTTTTAAACACCTCACAAATAGCAATATTCTTTTTTAGGAATGAGTAGAAATAGACTAAGAAGTAGTAGAGAGTGACTGTGCTAAATGCTTCACTTTATTAGGAACTTCTCAATCGAGGCTTTTAGCCAAGGGTCACCTGCCTTTGCACCACGTTGAATTTCCAACATGGGTACATAGTTAGCTAATATGCAATACTTTGCATGACTAGGACAAGACCTATTCACCAACCAAGGGCTCTTGTCTTTCCAAAGAAAAAAAAGATCTAACAAGACCTGAGCAAATGCTTGGCATTCTTGATTCCATTCTCTTCTCCCATGGCACTCTAAGACTGCTAATCAATGTTGGTACTCTTTCCTTTGGCCTAAGAACTAGCTTCAACCCAGTAGCCCAAGCAGTCACTAGCATTTCATCCATCAGCTTTGGAAAACATGATTAACCGTAACAGACTTCCCTTGTCTGGTCCTTACCAACTACTTGTATGTCAAACATACATACTCAGAAACAAAAAGATATGATAGCAGTGATGCTATATCATGAAAACCAAGATCACAAACCACCACCTCCCCTTGGGTAGTAGATGTTCCTACCCCACACTCATTCCTCCCTTAATCTATGTCTACTTGGCACATAATAGTTCATAGCAAATGGCAATTTGCACTTTCTTACCTGAAAACCATCTTATTATCAGCGGGTTGTATTTTCTTACAACAGGCTAATTGGAGATTTTGTTCCTGATTAAGAAGTTGGTAGGAAATAAATCACAAAGATGATTAACAATATGTCATACAAGCAAAGTTATCTGAAGATAGCTTCCTAAGATTAATTAAAGTATTAAATTTTAAAGTCCCTTAAAATGGGCCTATGTATATACTATTATTAAAGTGCTCACATACCACGTAAGAACTGCCAACTCTTCTTAATTACCAATTTAAACCATCTAAAATGGATATAGGATCTTCAACAAATGGTAATTAACTATTTAAAAGAATTGGGCTTGCCTTCTTAGGAATTAGTAAGGCTTTGGGGGAAAATTTGGATGATCCAGACTGCTTTGGAGATAAAAAGAGGCTGCCAGGAGTTTTTGAACTGCGGCTTTCTCTTATTCTTAGAGAGACAGTATTAGCTAATGTTTCGTGAAGAATGCTCTGCACCAGGCATTGTGCTAAGGGCTCCCACAAACAAAACCATTTCAGCTCCTTCTGTTGACCTCCAGGCTGCGCTTGCCGGGACTATTCTTTCCAAAACAGCTGTCACATTATTTAAATATTTGAAGATCTTACTACAGAGTTTAATTACATCCTGCATGTCACTTTTTGGTTTATCTTTTGTCTTTAGTATATATTTTAACATTATTAATTTCCTTAATTTACTTTACTTATTGGCAAGTTTCACCCCAATGGTGTGGAAATTAGAGGTACTTGTATTAGTGTGTCTCAGCCCTGATTGTACATTAGAATCACGGGGAGACGGGCTTTTAAAACTCCGGGTGCCAAGCAGCAGTACACACTAATTAAATCTGAATCTCAGGGGAGGGACCCAGGCATTACTAGTTTTTAAAGCTTTCCAGGTGCTTCCAGTGTGCCCAGGTTGACCATCACTGGAAGACTCTCTTCCCCAAATAGAAGCAGACAAGTGTCCCTCCTGACAGCTCAATAAATACTTGTCTAGACGTGAAGCAATCCTCTCGCTGCGATTGTGTTTAGTCAGCTCAAAACTAAGAGGAGCAGCCCTCTTTCCCAAATAAAAGTGATTCTAGTCTCCAGTTATCGGTTAAGACGATAATCAGATAACAAGGGAAAAGCTTTCAGAGATATTGCCTATTCCTGACTTTCAGAAATTGCCTCACTCTGTTTGGGTTCCTTATTCTCAGCACCTGAGACTATGTGGACAGTACACACTTCACTCACGGTAAGGCCTTCCTCAAGATTTGCTGAGAAAGAAAGTTTGGAATGAGTGTCCAAATTCCCTCCTGGATTCCCTTATATTTTAGTTTCCAGGGCTGTTGTAACAAAGTACTACAAACTTGGTGGCTTAAATCAACAGAAATTTATTCTCGCAGTGTTCTGGAGCCCATAAGCCCCAGATCAAGCGGTCAGCAGGACCACATTCCCTCTGAAGGCTCTCAGGGAGACTTCTTCCTAGCCTCTGCCCAGCGATCCTTGTCACTCCTCGGCTGAGAGCTGCATCACTCCAGTTTCTGCCTGCGTCATCACATGGCCTTCTTCCCTGTGTCTCTCGGTCTCTGCATCTCTTTTTCCCCATAAGAATGCCAGTCACCAGGGTTTTAGGGTTCATTCTAAAAATGACCCCATCTTAATTTGATTGCATCTACAAAGACCCTATTACCAAATAAGGTCACAATTACATATTTCGGGAGGACATGAATTTTGGGGGGACTTACTCAATCCAGGATACCTTATAAACTACTCGTGGGTATTATTGTCCTCTATGACCAGAATGCAGACAGCAGGCATGTATCCCACTCTCCCTGAAAATGTATTTTGATGCTTAATATTTCTCTAGAATATTGGAAAGAAAGTCATATGCCCCTAAAAGAAAATAATGTAGCTAATTAAGTTAACCTTTTTCGTGTTTTTAAGACAGATGAAAAAGACACCATACTTGGCTGGGTACCAGTGGCTCACGCCTGTAATCCTAGCAGATGTGAGCCTGGGAAGCCAAGGCAGGAAGATCACTTGAGGTCAGGAGTTAGAAACCAACCTGACAAAGAGCAAGACCCTGTCTCTACTAAACATAGAGAAATTAGTCAGGCATGGTGGCGCTTTCCTGTAGTCCCAGGAGACTAAAGCAGAAGGATCACTTGAGCCCTGGAGTTGGAGGTTGCAGTAAACCAAAATGACGACACTGTACTCTAGCCCAGGTGACACAGCCACTATCTCCAAAAAGCTAAAAGCAAAGAAAAGAAAATGACACATGCTTTTTACAGATTTTATTTCACATTTTTAACTATTAAACTTGTTCCATACTTGTCTAAAGATAGCAAATGTAATACACACATGTACTTAAAGTGTAATCAACTTTTTTTCTCCTAAAGAAGCTTGAAGACTATAACTCCCCCCCACACACACAGAAACTGAACTGCAAATTCCTTTTATTTTTTTCAGTTTAACATTGTAACAATTAATTTAGATGTCTCAAGATGCAAAAAGAGCCTAGGCTGGTGGTCAGATTTTGTAAAAATTCCTATGACACAATCATTTCATACTAGTCACTTCTACCTCATCAATAACATTCTTGTACAAAATCTGAGGCAGGTTTTAGTCATATCTATTGTTTGTATTGCTCTTCAGCTCAGGCCCCAGGAGTATTTGCAAAATTAAATGGTTAGTCTTTGGAGGAATGAGAACAGGCTTTTATAAAACTCCCAAAGTCCCAAGGGAACTTGAGCTGACCTAAAGGTCTGAGTTTGGGGATTCTCTATTCTCACTTCCATTTTGTGTTGTCGTTTGAGCTGCCTCCTCAGAGATGTCACAGCCCATGTATGCTTTCTGTGAAATGAGGTCCTTGACTATTGGCTGTGGAACATCAGGGGAGCCGGAGGGACAGCCAGTAGTTGTGAACTTGCCCTTGCCCTCAAGTCACACCGGCTCTGTGCTCAGAAAGGCAGAAGGCAGGAGCAGATCAGAAATGGAAAACAGAAAGAAAGCGATATAGAGCCAAAAAACAAACATGTGAACTCTGCAATTAGCCTGGGTTCAAATCTTAGATTCCTTTTGGGAAGACAAGATACTTCTGTAAGCCTCTTGGCTTGTCTGTAAAACAGGAATAATGATGGCACCTGTTTCATGGAGTTATGCAGAAGTAACGTGATATTGAATGTAATAAGTGTCTGGCACAGTAAGCACTTGAGGAAGCCTAGCCCTTACTAACTTGAGTACCAGCTCTACTGAATGTTCACGGTTAGCTGGATCATGACCTTGAGAGGTCATGTTCAGGCTTAATGGGAAGGATTGGCCTAATAAATTAGTGATGTCTGCCCTGGATGGAAAAGAAGAATAGCTTAAGAGAGCGACACATTTGCCATTCCTGCAGGCTATATATATGCATATATAAATATAGTTAGCTATATTCAAATTGCTCATATTTCCCCCCAATTTCAGCTCTGTTTCCTCTCCCTAAGACTCCTGTAGCCCCATGATTGAGGCATGTTTTCTATTTATTGAAATATTGAGTATTGAAGTGTCAATGAGTCCCCCACCTTACCTTTCATGACCAGTCCTTACCCAATAGCCTGTGGAAACTTCCAGAGTATCAT
The DNA here is from genome assembly GCA_963574655.1 of Perodicticus potto. Lineage (NCBI taxonomy): Eukaryota > Metazoa > Chordata > Mammalia > Primates > Lorisidae > Perodicticus > Perodicticus potto. Next base: position 10,364 of record CAUYRH010036892.1, on the reverse strand, counting down.
GACCTCATTTAACCAGAAGGTAAACTTTAGCCATGCTGCTCATTAGAAACTAACTGCCATTGAGATAAGTTGCCCAAACCTCTGGACAAGTAGGAACAAAACCCAAGAACTCCAAGTACTGCCCCACCTACCATGCCATGTTCGGCTGTTGGCACCACAGCCGTGTGACCCTGGGCAAGTCACTTCTGCTGTCTGGGTTCCAGGTCCTCCATGACTCTGGAGCCTGGACCTGGAGTGGGAGGAGCAGTCCAAGAGGGAAGCAGAGCCGCACAGGCTTGCTGGGTCAGACACAGCTAGGGAGGCCACTGAGCCTGGAGGAGCTACAGGGAGAAGGAAACAGGCTAGGGTGGAAGATTCAAGAGGGACCTTCAAGCCCACAGTACCTTCAGGGGCCTAACTTCACGGGCTGTTCAAAGTCTTCAGCCGCACTTGAGCATCATCGTCTTAGTATAGATAAGCCCCAAATAAATAGAAAACATGCCCCAAATACAGATTCTGCATAGTCTCAGATGGTGGCTTTGTGTAGCTGGGTTTGATTTTGGCTGTTAATTCCAGACCTGTGGATCCAGGGATCCCTACAGGCAGTGGGGGTGACCCAGTCCCAGGTAGGGCAGACCAGAGTATATGTCTGCCTGGGAAGGAAAGACCATGTCACAGGAAGCAGGGCCCCAGCAGCTGCTTCTGGTGGAGGTCTCAGGAGGCTTCCACTCATGGTGGGATGGGAGTTATTTCTGATCTTCCGACCATACTAGTTATCCAAGGTAAAAGAGAAGAACTTTGTGAAGAACAAAGTTAAATCCTTACATGTTTTCTGAGAAAGAATTTGAGAAACTGGAAAAAATTTGAAGGTCTGATAGTTTCATCCCACTGTTAGGATGACAGGGGAGCTCTGGAGAAGGGAGGAGCCTAGGAGGAAGTTACAATGCCTGCAGATCAGTCCTAGTGTAGACATTAGGATTGCCTAAGGGGACGGGGCGAGAAAGAAGATACTACACCTGGAGTCTCTGGGGCCAGGGCTGGGGTTTAGGGTAGGGGGAGTGTTTTGTTAATTGTTATTGTTGGGGTGTCTGGGCTTTTTTAAGCTCCCTAGGGGATGCTAAGGTTCTACAAGATTGAGAACCGCTGTTAGAAAGTCTTATCCTGAGCTGGACGCTGGGAGTCAGTCTCAGAGGTTACCTGGGAAAGGGGGTGCTGGGAGAAGAGAAGAGGGCAGGAAGGAGGAGGGAGGGCAGCTTGGTGAGAAGGAAGAAATTATTGAAATCTGAAAGGCCTGCAATACTCATTGCTAAATCTGACTCTAGAAAAATGTATATCAATGGCTGGTGTCTGTGCTAGGTGAACCCTGTCTGCTAGCTGTCAGGCAGACACTGTGCTAGGAACTCTGAGTGACATATTATGCAACTGTAATGACATACCAACCTGATAAGGCAGGTGTGTTTGCCCCACTTGCCAGAGGAAGAAAGGGAGTTCTCGAGAGATGACACAATTTGCCTAAAATTATCCTGCTATTTGCTGGCTGAACTAAGATTCCAGTGCAGGTCTCCCAACTCCAGGAACAGACAAGAACACTGGTGAGGAAGCTCAGTTTGGATTTTCTTGGAATGTTGGCTCTGACCTGGACTGAACATATTTTTGTGAAGAATAAAGAAGATGAAACAGATAGATCAATAAGGGCATAAAATCAAGGCAGTGGAGGTAGCCATGAGCTATCTGAGCACCTAGGAAAGCCCAAGGAAGACAAAATAAAATCAATATCTCCATGCCCAAAGACTTTCCCATCCCTTCATGGAAGGTGGGTGGGAATTTGTGTTGTTCTTACACAAAGCCTTGGGGAACAAAGGCTGGAGCCACCCAAAGAGGTGTACTCAGGGTTGGCAGTATACCTGTACCAAGGCAGTCTGGGGCTAAAGCCTTGCTGGTGACGTCTTCAGTTCCCCACAGACAGCAGATCCAAGAGGAGCAGCCAGAGAACAGAAAGGGAGAAAGGGAAGGAGGCACCGTGTGTCCTGGTTGTCAGGGGAACTGGGCATGCAGTGCAGGAAGGGTAGCTCCTCTGTCCAGGGCCTCCTGCGGCACCATGTCCAGACTCTCACCATGAGGGCTCACCCACCCATACTTCCCCTGGGTCCAGTGGACAAGCGTGAACCTGAAAAAGTCAATCCTTCAGGATGGATAACAAGTGGCTAACTGGGCCTAAATTTAAAACAGAGCCAAAGAGCAATTTGCTGACTAGAAGTCACACATTACTCTGAGTTCCCCAAAAACATGCATCTGGTGCAGGTCTTTGGGACTCCCAGAGTTCACCAGAACCAACAAACCAGAGCTCACCTGCCTCCATCAGTCAGTGCTCAGAGCTCACCTGCCTCCAGCAGTCAGTGCTTAGCTGTATCAGCCAATCAGAACTAAGTGTGTTTGGGTCCTTCATTTGCATAAATGAACTTGATTGGAAGCCTGCACTGGAACTTTTGCCATAAAACCCAAATCCTCCCTTTGAGTTCGGGAACTGCACTTTACACCCAATGTGTGGAGAGTGGGCTGTGAGACTGGCAGGGCCCTCACAGGCTGGGGAACATTCAGAGAATGAACCCCCAAATGCTTCTTCTCCATTCCCAAAACAGCCATATTCCTTTCTTCCTGCTCCCTCTGCCAGAAGTCATGTAGCCCTTTCTTTGTCTAGTTAACTATGCAGAGATCTTTGAGATCTCTCCCTTCTTTCTCCTTGTCAATATGCTAACAAAGTTAAGTAGTAACCACTAAGTCACATAGTTCTTCCTTTGTTTTGTTAAATATGCTGGGATCATTGTGATCTTTCCTTTCTTGCTTCTTGTCATATGTTAATGAAGTTGAGTAGAAACCTTTAACAAGATGGTTTGTCTTTCTTAAAATTACTTACATTTTCCTATTGTACTGTAAGACAAAAACTAAGTCTTTTGTTTATACTATTTCCCCATATTGTCTGTGCTACCTCCCCCTGGTCAACCCTGTACAGATACTATAAAATAAAACTGGTTTTGTGCTTTGGTGACTGAGCTGATGGCTGCAGCCAGACCTCCTGATCCCATCCTTTGTTTCCGTCCATCTCTTCTCTTATGCTGTATTTTTCTCAGTCCCCGCCAATTCCACTCTGGTTCGCTCCCCCTCCCTGCGATGGTTCGAGACCCCAATGCTATCTCCCTAGTTTGCAAATCCTTCACTGGAATAAAGTCTCTTCTCCAAATTCCTTTTTAGAGGACTTTTACTCAGTCATCTCCACCTGCTGCATGCCCAGAGTTTCCCGAGTTAGTGCTCTACTTTCTACTTTTCTTATTTTACTTAGTTTTTATTATGAAATAGTGCAAGAAGATTTGCTTCAGATATTTTTTAAGATAAAAACTATTGAAGCCTCCATGTACCACTTCCTCATTTCCTTTCCCTTCCTCGACTATCAGAGGCAACCACTATCCAGAATCCATTTTTTACTATTCCCATATATGACTTTTTACTTTTACCATATACATGGACATCCCATTTTGGTGTCTTTTAGCAGATGTTTAACTTAATCTTTTCTTTTTTAATAGATGAGGTCTTGCTATGTTGACCAGCCTGGCCCCAAACTTCTGGGCTCCAGTAATCTTCTGTCCTCAGCTTCCCAAGTAGCATGGACCACAGAGGCATAACACCATGGCCAGCTTTAACTTAATCTTAATGGAATCACACTGTAACCTTAATATAATCTAATATTGAAAGGACCAATGTGACGCCATTTTGTTAACAGACTCCATTTTACAGGTCGCGGTGTAATTTGCTGTGTAATGATAGTTTTGTAAATTTTGGTTCCTTGCTCCAGTTCCCCCAGACCACCCCCACTGGTTGAACAATACCAGCCCCTTCCTGCTTAGCGACCACCCATCCATTCCTGGCACCTCCGAGGTATCCAATCAACAAGTGACAAGACACCTGGACTCATCCTTACTCCACCCTTCCCTTATCCCACTCCCCTTATCCCATTCCCTCCTACCCCTCCCCCAACTTCCTTTCCGTACACTATAAGAATACCTCAGCCCCACCCCTCGGGGCCGTTCAGATCGATCCGCCATTTTGACGGAGCTGAAGGCCCGAGCCTAGGCTTGTAATAAACTTCACCCTTTGTTTTTGCATTGGGGCACCTGGTGTGAGTTTCTTCTGGGGGGACTCCGAAATTCCAGCATAACACTGCACCCTTGAACATGTCAATACTATGAACTAAGTTCCTTTTCATGAGCTGGTCTGAGTTGACGCCTGACACAGTTGAAAGGTCCTGTCTTACATAAGAGAAGAAGCCAATAATAAACCTAATATTTTATCTGGGCATTGAGGCAGGCACCTGTAGTTCCAGCTACTCAGAAGGCTGAGGCAAGAAGATTGAGCCCAAGAGTTTGAAGTTGCTGTGAGCTATGACACCATGGCACTCTACCCAGGGTGATGGAGAGAGTCCCTGTCTCAAAGAAAAATAAATAGGCCTAATATTTACTTTAAAGTGTACCTTTCAAAGAGTTTGTACACCTTAATTCCTAAGCTAGAGTGCAGTGGCACGATCACTACAGCCTTGAATTCCTGGCTCAAGTGATTCTGCTACCTTAGCCTCCTAAGCTTCTAAGACTACAGGCACATCCCAGCACACCCAGATAATCTATTTAGATTTGTTTTGTTTTGTTTTGTTTTGTTTTGTTTTTGTAGAAACGGGGTCTCACTGTGTTGTCCAGGCTGGTTTCCAGCCCCCGGCCTCAAGCAATCCTCTTGCGTCAGCCTCCCACAGTGCTGGAGTAAAGACATCAGGCACTGTGCCCAGTGATATTTCATCATTATGAGGGTTCCAAACCTTCTGTACAGTTAACATTGTGTGGGGTTAGAACGTCTCATTCGGCTCGGAGCCTGTGGCTCAGCGGGCTAAAGCGCCAGCCATGTACACCTGAGCTGGCGGGTTTGAATCCAGCCCAGGCCCACCAAACGACAATGACGGCTGCAACCAAAAAATGGCCGGGCGTTGTGGCGGGCGTCTGTAGTCCCAGCTACGTGGGAGGCAGAGGCAGGAGACTCACTTGAGTCCAGGAATCGGAGGTTGCTGTGAGCTGTGATGCCACAGCACTCTATCCAGGGTGACAGCTGGAGGCTCTGTCTCAAAAAAAAAAAAAAAAAGAACGTCTCATTGGAGTAAGCCACTAATGGGTTAAATTGGCTTTTACCTTCACAGAAAAAGCAAAAGATCTGGGCAGCCCTGAGGCAAACACAAAGACTGTTTTCTGGTCATCCGGGAACAGACACTTTGAAGTTTTTGCAATGGTTGGTCCCAGGAAAATAGAAGCTGAAAAGTTTCTTGCCTGGAGGCACGGTCCAAAGGTTGACAAAATGTTTTACAGTTTGTCAAAAACCTAAAGATTTTAGCACTGTGAAGAAACAAAGTCATAAACCCATTTAAGGTTAATTTGGTGAGTGCATGAAGAAGCAGTTCTCCTATAGCTTTGTCTCTTATTTTTATGCAGATTTCTTAAGACCTAAAAGTAAAAGAGTATTGTGCTGTTTTCCGGGACAGGATATCTGCCACTTAAGTTTAAAGTCAAATGATGAATATTGTAAATCATAGATTAAGTGTGCACGTGACTGCAAAAGTATATAAGGTAGTCAGAAATAAAGTTAATTTGCTACACGCCACCTGGAGAGTGTGTAGTCTGTTTCTTGCATTCCCCTAATAATTATAGGTACAAGATCTGCACCTGGGGCAAAGCTACTGTCCCTCCCGTCTCCGTTCACGCAACAACATTGTTTGTGGCATATAGACAAGGAACGTACCAGATAGGTCAGTTGACTTGCCCAGTGGGTTAGGGGCAGCGCCCAGTGAGGAAGTAGGTCCAGTTCTGGCCTGGAGCGCACTTCTCTGCCCCACAGCTGCTTCTGATTTGAGAGAAGTACTATTAAAGGGCAAGGGAGGCAAGATTGGGCAAAGAGAAAGGGTCTCTGCCTCCTTCTCCAGCCCCCGGCAGCTGCAGGCTTTGCCCAGAACAGCAGAATCTGAGCCACCAGCCCTAGCGGGGCAGGAGGGGGAAGGAGCCTCACCCCAACAGCGGACTGGCCTGGTGGTCCAGCCTGAGTGGTCTGTGAAGGGCACTGGCCTCCCGCTGAGGTGGGGAGGGCCGGCAGCATGCCGGCCTACCTCACAGCTGTGACACTCCAGGGGACCTTGTGTAACTGCTGGAAACATGACAGAACTTGAATCACAACAGAACATGAAACCAGCTTCTTGAATTGCGAAACATAGCTTACAGTTCGAATTGTTCTACAAAAACATTAAAAGAGAAATCATTAAAGGGCCAGGCGCGGTGGCTCACGCCGGTAATCCTTGTACTCTGGGAGGCCGAGGCGGGTTGGAATGCCTGAGCTCAGGAGTTCAAGACCAACTTGAGCAAAAGCAAGACCCCATCTCCACTAATATAGCAAAAATAAAGTGGAGAAAAGCAAAATAAGTGATGGAAAGCCCCACAGAGCTCTACAAAATAGAAAAACTAGCTGGACATAGTGGCGGGTACCTGCAGTCCCAGCTACTCGGGACACTGGAGTAGGAGGAAAGCTCAAGCCCCAGAGTTTGAGGTTGCTATAAGCTATGGTGACATGGCACTTTACCCAGAGTGACAAACTGAGACTCTGTCTCAAAAAAAAAAAACGTATCAAAATAGAACCTGAAAGCATAGACGCTACAGGACAGGGGTCCTCAAACTACGGCCCGCAGCCACATGCGTTGGTGTGAATTGTATTTGTTCCTGTTTTGTTTTTTACTTCAAAATAAGATATGTGCAGGCTCAGTGCCTGTGGCTCAACGGGCTAAGGCGCCAGCCACGTACACCTGAGCTGGAGGGTTCGAATCCAGCCCGGCCCGCCAAACAATGACGACTGCAATCAAAAAATGGCCGGGCAATGTGGTGAGCACCTGTAGTCCCAGCTACTTGGGAGGCAGAGGCAGGAGACTTGCTTGAGCCCAGGAATTTGAGGTTGCTGTGAGCTGTGATGCCACAGCACTCTATCCAGAGTGACAGCTTGAGGCTAAGATATGTGCAGTGTGCATAGGAATTTGTTCATAGTTTTCTTTTTAAACTATAGTCCAGCCCTCCAATGGTCTGAGGGACAGAGAATTGCCCCCCTGTTTAAAAAGTTTGAGGACGCCTGCTCTAGGACCATCACCTCTTGCAGAAAAGCTCGAGCTATTTCAGCAGTGGCCCACCACCCCTCTCTGCATTTTTTCCTCCAAGTGCCTCTCTCTATCCAGAATAGCTGGGCATACACATCACTGCCGTGCAGCCCTGTGCCCCAGGATCAAGCCCTGCAAACTGGATGAGCTGCACCCAGTGCAGTTCCCAGCTCCAGCCCTGCCACAGAGGACTCTGCAAAGATCGCACTGCCACCGTGTGGGTGCCTCTGCTTACAGCCACTGCCGAGAACCACCGCTGCAACCAGCACCCTCACTGAGCTCAGCCCCTCGTCATTTGTCCTCTGTTGGTTGGCTCTGCCTGGCAGGCTGGTCCCTGGGGGCTGGGAGAGGAGGCAGCAGCCCATAGCCAAGGCTATGCGAGGGGCGGGACAGCCTCTTTTAGATCCTATTGCCTACTATCTCAGTGACTCGGACAAGCTGTTAATTTCTGTGTGCCTCGGTTTCCTCATCTGCAAGATGGAGGCTGTAACAGCACCAGCCTCATGGGATTATAGGGTTTAATGAGCTAGTACACACATACGGCCTTAGGACAGGGCTAGGTGTTTTGTAACTCTTCAATATATTAGGAACTCCCAAACTTTTTGGCTGTGATCCACAGTAAAAAAAAAAAAAAAAAAAAAAAAAAAAGAAAGAAAAAAGAAACGAAAAGAAAGAGGCAGCACCCATAGCTCAGTGGGTAGGGCACTGACCACATACACCGAGGCTGGAGGGTTCGAATCTGGCCAGGGCCAGCTAAAAAACAACAATGACAACTGCAACAAAAAAATAGCTGGGCGTTGTGGCAGGCACCTGTAGTCCTACTACTTGGGAGGCTGAAGCAAAAGAATCACTTAAGCCCAAGAGTTTGAGGTTGCTGTGAGCTGTGATGCCACAGCACTCTACAAAGGGCAACATAGACTCTGTCTCAAAAAAAAAGAAACATTTTATGTCACAATCTAGGACATGCAGAGACGCATAACAGCAACAGATGTTTTACAAAACAAGGCTGGTAACATACAACATGCTCTGAAATTTTCTTTTTTTTTTTTTTGAGACAGACCCTCCAGCTGTCACCCTGGATAGAGTGCTGTGGCATCACAGCTCACAGCAGCCCCCAATTCCTGGGCTCAAGCGAGTCTCTTGCCTCCACCTCCCAAGTAGCTGGTACTACAGGCGCCCGTCACAACGCCCGGCCATTTTTTGGTTGCAGCCATCATTGTTGTTTGGCGGGCCCGGGCTGGATTCGAACCCGCCATCTCAGGTGTACATAGCTGGCTCCTTAGCCCATTGAGCCACAGGCGCCAAGCCTGCTCTGAAATTTTCAATTCTATTCTGTTTGTTTTTTTAAAAGCTGATCACAATCCACTAAATCGATTTCGCAAACCTACTAATGGTCACATCCTGAAGTTTGAAAAACACTGCAATACCTATTGGTGAAAGGGAAAAGATTTACCTAAAACCAGAGCTACCAGTCCTGGCTTCCTTCCGTTCACCTCACAGCTGTGCCCTGGGCCTGCCTTGTGACTGAGCCAGACCCAGGTCAGGTCAGATGTGGCTGGACAAAAGAGCCCCTGAATGGCTGAGGGCCCCTTTGCAACCTGCTGCGAGCTCAGCCTTCTCTAAGTGTCTCACAGGCTCTCTCCCTGCAGGAGTCATCAGCCACCAACAATGTGGACTTGGTCCCTACTGCAACCTTGCTGTCCCTTTGTGAAGAAGGCATTATTCTTATTGTTTCTCAGATAGAAACCTGACTGAGGTCACGAGAGGTGAAGTGATATGGAGTATGGATAAATAGGCCCGGTTCTACTTCGGGATTCAGAATGTGAGTTAAGCAGGGAAATTGGCTCTCTAGAAAATGCTGAATAGGACTGATAAGTGGCTGTGCGTGAAAAAGTGCTAGAGACACAGAAAAGCAGATATGAAAATGGGCAGGGCACCCCCTACCAGATGGCGTCTGGCATTTATCAGGAACAGCTGCACTGACAGAGACTGGCTTCATAAGAAACCAGGGTGACGGGGGCGGTGGGTGGGGGTCCCAGTGAAGGCTTCAGGCCTAGGTGGAGTAAGGGCTAAACAAGAGGTCAAACAGGGTGGAGAAGCTATGCCTGCCCATGCCTTCACCGAGTCTCCTGTCTGCCATAGACAAGGGACTCTATTAAGGGGAAGGCTGATATGATGGATGGTGACCTGCTCTTAGGATTTCCTCACCCCATCCCAAAAGAAGAGCTGTGTACAGTGCTGTGGACCTGCCAATTGGACAGAGGACAAGTACAGTACGATGTGGCCAAGATGAGCTGGGAAAAGATGTAGCAATGATTTTGGAAGGGCATAATGGGGCCATGTAATGCAATGGGGAAAATGGGATTTGGAGTCAGAAGGTTCCATTTGGGTCACAGCTCTCTGTTCAGGGAACAAAGAATCACTAAGCACCTTCTGTGATGTGCCAAGCCCTGAGGTTAAGCAATAGTCAGATGGAGCCTCAGGGGCTGACAGTATAGTGAAGAGTGAGGAGAAATAAAGAAAGAATAAAGCCAGGCATTGTGGCTGAGATGGGAGTGGGAGAACAATTTGAGCCCAGGAGTTCAAGACCAGCCTGACAATCCTGTGAGAAGAACAGAGGAGAAGAGGTGCAGGAAGGGGGAGAGGAGGGGGGAAGGACAGAATAAAAGAGAAGAGAGAGAGCAAAGAAAGGGAAGGGGAGGAGAAGGGAGGGGAAAAGAAGAAAGAAACAAACAATAAGAATAGAGTATTGAGTGTGGTAATTGACAGATGCACAGAGGCTGTGGAAGCACAAAGGAGGAGTTGTCAGAGACGATCCCTGATCTGGTATCCACTAGCATCTTCTCAGACGGCAAGTAGAGGAAAAATCTTTCCAGTCCTAGAGAGTAGCAAATGCAAATGAGAGATGAGGAGTCATTTCTGCAAATTCTAGAAATAAATAATTCCCATTGGCTAGAGTGCAGGTTAAAATGGAGGTGTAAGATTCTGCTGTCAGGGAAAAGAAGCCATACTCTATAAAACAACCTTCTTTTTTTTTTTTTTTTGTAGAGACAGAGTCTCACTTTATAGCCCTTGGTAGAGTGCCGTGGCGTCACACAGCTCACAGAAACCTCCAACTCCTGGGCTTAGGCGATTCTCTTGCCTCAGCCTCCCAAGTAGCTGGGACTAC
>CAUYRH010036888.1:0-24617 GCA_963574655.1 Perodicticus potto | reverse complement strand
CAGAATGTTTATTGCAGCCCAATTCATAATTGCTAAGTCATGGAAGAAGCCCAAGTGCCCATTGACCCATGAATGGATTAATAAATTGTGGTATATGTACACCATGGAATATTATGCAGCCTTAAAGAAAGATGGAGACTTTGCATCTTTCATGTTTACATGGATGGAGCTGGAACATATTCTTCTTAGCAAAGTATTAACTAGGTAAAGAAAGATATACATGACTTCTGGCAAAACATCTAAGAAGGACAAAAACATGTTGTTTTAAGAGGAGGAAAAACATGCTGACTCAGCAGGAGGAAAGCAACTGGAGATCATTCCCTGAATGTCTCCACAGAGAAGGGTATGTTACTGAAAACTTGGTATTCATCCCAGAGGCTAAACCAATGAGAACAAAGAACGAGGACATAACATCAATAAAAAATAGACCTGCCATTCGATCCTATGATTCCTCTACTAGGTATATATCCAGAAGACCAGAAATCACTTTATGACAAAGATATTTGTACCAGAATGTTTATTGTAGCCCTATTCATAATTGCTGAGTCATGGAAGAAGCCCAAGTGCCCACTGACCCATGAATGGATTAATAAATTGTGGTATATGTACACCATGGAATATTATGTAGCCTTAAAGAAAGATGGAAGACTAGACCTGCTTCTAGGTTTGGTTCTTCATTCTCTAAATTGCATTCTATTTCTTTAGTTTATAAGTAAGTATAGAGTGAAATAGTAAAGATCATAAAAGTTAATTAAATAGTAACTTAGTTAAAATTGTAATTGCTACAAAGAATAAATGACATATAGTACAAGTTTTTGCTTTCTCCCATGATTATTCATTTGCTGAATAATGAATATCATTATTCATTTAATGATAATGTATGTAATAAATACTGAGTTAACCCAGAGCACAAGGCCTTCATCTCTCACATGGTGGCATTGGTCCCCTAGGCCCACCCTTTTTAAATCCTACTTTGTTTCTTTACCTTTATTTCTTTCATTCTCTTGTCTCCACCAAGCAATGGGGGTACCCACAGGTTGTGTGAGGGCTTACCCTTATAGATTCCAAAGGCCTTTTGATGCCTGAGGCATAGGTCTTGCTGAAGGTCAATGGTTTTTCAAAAACAAGGTGGAGACAGTCTATCTGATCTTTTCCATGTCCTCCCTATCAGTGCTGATGTCTGATAAGCAGATTTTATCTATTTCTTTCCATTTTATGCTAATAAATATGGACCCAAGGTTTTGCTTACAAGGACTCCTCCCTGAGCTCCTCAGTCCCCCAGCACAGACTCTTGTATCAAGCCTCTTCATTCCTAGCTCCAAAATCCCTTCAATTTTCCTGTCTGGAAGCTAGATTCTAGGTAAATAATTTCATTACTGAGCATGGCCAGAAAGAAAACAAATGGAAGCTGAAATTCCGAAATACACTGGGTATGACTAGAAAAGACTGCTGAAATTTATTGTGCTGTATTAGCAATAGTTAAACCAGATATAACAGTATTCATGGGCTACATACATTCTGATTCAGGTGCAATGTTTTATTTTATGCAGATAAAGAATTCATTCATTTAATCAATAACTTTAAATAAATTCTTGTGGGAACAGAACTAACATATATTAAGAATTGATTGTTTACTGGACACTGCAGTAAGACTTTTGCAAATCAGATCCAGAAAGACAGAGATTGGACAACAGTGGCCTTTGAAAAGTAGTTTCCTTAAATACATGAACCAGAGCTGAGAGGATGATAGTGAGTATGGAGCCCAATGTAGATATTTTGGAAGAACAGACACATATTTTAAAAAAATGGTTAATGTTTCTTAAATAAAAATATACAGGCTCGGCGCCTGTGGCTCAACGGGCTAAGGCACCAGCCACGTACACCTGAGCTGGCGGGTTCGAATCCAGCCCGGGCCTGCCAAACAGCAATGACGGCTGCAACCAAAAAATGGCCAGGCATTGTGGTGGGTGCCTGTAGTCCCAGTTACTTGGGAGGCAGAGGCAGGAGACACACTTGAGCCCAGGAATTGGAGGTTGCCATGAGCTGTGATGTCACAGCACTCTATCCAGGGTGACAGCTTGAGGTTCTGTCTCAAAAAAATATATATATATGTTTATATATATATGTACAAACTACAAATGTATATTTTCTGCATAAGTCCATACCAAAGAAAGCTGAGTACTAGTTTATTGAGAAGCCAGAGTTGATTTAAATTTCTAACTAATTGAAGTTTATTTTTAATAGTGATAAAGAAAGAAGGGAAGGTCCAAAGTGACTTTTTTATTTGTTTATTTGAAGGAACATTGTGGGAGTGGCTGAGGCCATTTGATACTGTTCAGAGATTATCTTCCTTATCAATAACAAGAAACTTTTGTTAGCACAAGTTGGTCTAAAATTTTAGAAGGAAAATGGGGCAGCACAGACAATAGAGTAATTTTGGTGCCTTCTCAAATAGTTTTTGTAAAAATATGAAAGAAATTGTTGGGAAATCAAAATGGCTAAAGTTATTAAATGACTATGTTCTTGTTATTTGGGACATCTAGACCTAACCAGAGATAGGCATGCATTTAGTATTCCTGACTTCAAAAAAAAAATATGCACCTACTATGTACAAAGTGTTTTCCTAGAGCCTGTGATGTATCTAAAGAGTTCTGGCACAGCAATTGGCCTCAAGGCATGCACAGTCTGGCTGGAAAAGATAAACAAAGCATTACCAAATGCTGTCTTCCAATTAAAATATTTTTGTGGAAAGCCAAGCTAGAGTGTTAGGTACTTATCCTTAGGAGAATATTTTCTGTTGCTCTCAGATTCTATATATTTTCAATTTCAAGGTGTCTATTTTCAAGTCTGTTGCTGTTGGGTAATAGATAAAAGAGGCATATAATAAATTTTTCAAGTGGCATAAAAGAACATTTATTTTTTTATTTTTATTTATTTATTTTTTTTGAGACACAGCCTCAAGCTGTCACCCTGGATAGAGTGCAGTGGCATCACAGCTCACGGCAACCTCCCATTCCTGGGCTCAAGTGAGTCTCCTGCCTCCACCTCCCAAGTAGCTGGGACTACAGGCGCCCGCCACAATGCCCGGCCATTTATTTTGGTTGCAGCCATCGCAGTTTGGCAGGCCCGGGCTGGATTCGAACCCGCCAGCTCAGGTGTACATGGCTGGCGCCTTAGCCCACTGAGCCACAGGCGCCAAGCCAGAACATTTATTTTTAAATATATATTTGCACTTCTTACACACCAGGACAAAAGAGATACCCTAATTTTCAAAGACAATAGTTTTTGCTTCATTAGTTTATTTTATTTCCTGCGTTTTACCTCTATCTCCATGATATGCAATATAAAGAGCTTAATAGAAGCTCTATAAAAGAACTTTTTTTGTTGAGACAGAGCCTCAAGCTGTTGCACTGGGAAGAATGCTGTGGCATCACAGCTCACAGCAATCTCCAATTGCTGGTCTCAAGCGATTCTCCTGCCTCCTGCCTCACAAGTAGCTGGGACTACAGGTGCCCGCCTCAACGCATGGCCATTTTTTGGTTGCTGTCTTCATTGTTGTTTGGCGGGCCCGGGCTAGATTCGAACCCGCCAGCTCAGATGTACGTGGCTGGTGCCTTAGCCGCTTGAGCCACAGGCGCAGAGCCTATAAAAGAGCTTAGTGCATTCTAAACCTGCATACATAATGGTTGGCCAGTTGTTCTTCCCTGTTCTCTTTACAGAATTCATGTAGTATTTTTTTCTAAATGTTATTTTTCCTGTGATATAATAGATCTTCCTTTCTTTTCCTGTTTTTTTTTTGTTGTTGTTGTTGTTGTTGTTACATTTCTGGTTTGTTTCCTTTACCCTAATCATATAATCCAATAGGGATCTAAAAATCTTTAACAGCTTCTAATCTGCTACTGAATTCTTCCCAGACATATGGTTTAACATCTGTGTTCAATATTCTAATCTAACAAAGAGGAATGGTGCTCAGCTTACCTTGCTTCTTTCAACCTGGGAGTTCAACTCAAAAGAGAAAAATGGTAGGATAATTGAACTCATCAGCTTCCTGATTTGCTATCTTTATAGTATAGCTTCATTATTTTGACATGAATTCCCTGGATGTCGGACTCACCCATATTCAAACTTAAGGACAAAAGCATCCCACAGACAAATATAAATTACCTTTGAATTATCAGCCTCCGCTTCTGCAGACAATTCAGCCAACATGATATTTTACCCAGTGAAAAGTGATACCTTTGGCTAGCAATTAATTTTTATATAACTTTGAGATATTGTAGCCCAAAGAGATACAGTGCAGACTTATTAATAACTCTTTTTTTATGTTACATTTAAAATAACTTTAAAATTGGGTCATAATGAGTGATTCTTGAAAAATCCCCAGCCAACTTTAATATCTTAGCTTTAAATAATACTGAAACACAATGATTTCATTTTGAAAATTTGACAACCAAGTTGATACTAATTAAAGCAACTTGAGCAATTTTCCTAGGGCTCTAAAACCAAGTGAAATTTGAAACCCAGTAACAAACTAGAATGTCACAAAATTAGATAATTAGAAGATCTTAAAAGAAGCACATGTGTAATAAAGTAGAGAGCGTGTAGTTCTGTAAGGTGTTAAATGGAATGTAACTTATGTTAATTTTTAAAACAATGCAATAACTGAGTGAATTCAACATTACTGATGCTTGTATGAGGTTGGCCCTGGGATAACCCTTAATCCAGAGTGAAACAAGAGGAAGAAATGATAATGTTGATTGTAGGGTCACAGAATAGCAAACTGTATTCATTGCAAATTCACTGCTGATTCAGACTAGCATTGAAATTTGGTTCATTCTAATGGGCAGGAATATAGAAAGTAGAAAATATGAAGCCAAGAAAGGTAGAGTTAATGTTTATGGAGCACAGAAGTCAGCCCTTCAGGAGCAGGTTAGGATTCCAATGGGGAACTTGAATTCTGAACAGTTGACTGTGGCAGAAACCCAGACAAATGGCCTGAGAGAACACAGAGGGATGGACAAAGGCTGTGGCATTAGGACACATGAAAAGTCAAGGCTCTCTCTAGGCACACAAAGCAAGAAAATTTATCCCACATTCCAATGGCTCTGGAATCTGAAAAAAAAGTGCCTGCCTAGTTACAAAAGCAAAAGCAGTGGCCACGAGATGGTCAGGAACCTGGTAAGGCTAAATGTCGTGTTGAGGGTGCCCGTGCCTTGAAAGGAGCAAGCTCAGTTAAGGCAGAAACCAATAAGCAACCCAATCCTCAAGAAGTTGCAGAAATGATGGAACACCCAAAATGAAACAGTTTCTACTTGGATACTGAGTATCAGCTTAGCTAAGACATCCCGTTAGAACACCAGAGTGATGCATCCTAAAGGATCCATTGTGAGTAACTCTGGGAAGGGTTAATGCTTTACTGTGTATCAGGCCAATCAAAATTCTTCCCAAGGATTTTGGGGGGGGGCAGCGGGGAGGGAGATGGAGAACAGACTGTCTAGTAAAGATCCCCAGAAGCAGAGCTTGAAGCAAGATTCTTGGGCAAATTATTTATTGAAGGATTATTTTTAAGAGAAAGCTGTCAGGAAGCAGGATAGCATAGGGAAAAAAGCCAAGCCAAAAAATAATAATATAATAAGATTTTGAAAAGCTAAAACTTAGTCACAGCCTGATCCTACAGGAAGCCATTGAGCATCACTGCACCTCAGAATTGACCTACCCTTAGGCAAGGGGCTTATCAGTCGGCCCTTGGCTGTGGACCACCACGGAGAGTATGTTGGGGATAGTGGATTACCTCCCAGGCATTTCTGGGTGAGGCAGCTCTGTGGTCCAAGGTGATTATTCTGAGTGGAGTGAAGCTGTGAGCCAATGTCAGCCACATTGTAGCGGCTCAGGAACAGATGCATCTCCCTCTTCTATCACTCATCCTGGATTCCCCTCCTCATTGGCAAGCATTTCCACTAGTCTAGGTTGCTTGGTGAGTAGCTCAGGCCTTCATTGTCAAGAGGTCTAAGCCTATCGTCCCAGGTTGTGGTTGCTATTTTTTTCCCTACATACTGTTAAAATCAGGTATAGAAATACTAAGAGATGCCCAGTGGTCGCCTGAATACTAAACCCACTTCTTCCTGTCCCCATATTTAGTAACAATTCTGTCTTTTTGTGATGATCCCTGACAGCATGTTCATTACTCTCTCTGCCTTCCAACTACTGTAGAAGAATCAGAAGCCCAAACTAATCGGGTAAACAACAAAGATAAAGATTTAAGTTTAGAGGTACTCTGTGTTACTTGGTAAAAGGACCTCACCCCCTGGAAATATAGACCACTCAACCCACAGATCCTATAGCTGCAAAGACAGGAAGAAAAATTCTCCCAGTGGTTCACTGGGAGAGATGCTGACTGAGGATACTATTATTTCTTCATTCCTGACCCCACGTATTCTAACAATGGTGGACATAGCATCATATAATAATCATTACTTTAAGATGTATATATGCCGGGCACAGTGGCTCATGCCTTCCCAGTGGCTAGCACTCTGGGAAGCCAAGGTGGGAGGATTACTTGAGCTCAGGAGTTCGAGACAAGCCTGAGCAAGAATAAGAACTTCATTTCTACCAAAAATAGAAAAATATTACCTGGGTGTGGTGGTGCAAACGTGTAGTACCAGCTACTTGTGAGGCTGAGGCAGGGAGAGCCACTGAGCCCTGGAGTTTTGGGTTGCAATGAGTTGTGATAATGCCACTGTATTCTAGCCAAGGCAACTGAAAGACTTTGTGTACACACACACACATACACACATATATGTGTGTATATATAGATATACACACACACACAGAGCATTCTGGAGAATGGTGGCCCTTTCTCACATGGGAGTCCTATCTAAGCCAGCACCTCAGCTGAGGCTGTTGTGCTCAACTTGTGTGGTCCCCCCAATAAATCACCCAATGACCAAGTCCAGTGCAAAAGCAAGAGGTAGTTTATTAGCTAGCTCGGGCTAGGGCTTCCTGCAGGAGAGCAGAGAAGCCTCGACCACAGAGGGGAAAGCAGTTTTAAGGGTACAGAAAGGAACAAAGGGAGTGGGTGTTGGGTGAACTGCTGGGGAGAGCTGATAGGCACTTAGGGGACTGGACAATGTCTGTTCTGGGCTAATTAGCCTGGGGAAGGATTTACTAGTACTAGGGCCGAGGGTGGGTACCGTTATCACTTGGGATGGACATACTGGAGCCGGGGGTGGGGGAGGAAGCAGGTTGCCTATCACCTTTGGTATGCAGCTGCAAATTGACCTTTGGTATGCAGCTGCAAATTGAAGGCTGTGGGACAAAATGAGTTAGTTTTAACAAAATGAAGTCAGCTTGGTTCTTTCAAGGCTTCTTGAGGCCATGCCACCATATTACCAGGCTGACAGTTTCTGGGCTGTACTGTAAGTGGTAGGACCACTAGAGTCCATAGTCAGATGCAAACTGCCTCATCTCCTGTGGCCTAAAGTGCTCTGTTCTAAGGAGATGTTATATGGATTTAATGTCAGTAAATTAAACCCTCTGTAAACCCTCAGAGAGTAGAGTTGGCTGATGTGCTGTGAAGAAGAAAGGCTACACCCATACTCAGGACAAGCACAGTCAGAATGAAATCTCTGCTCTTTCAAACGTAGAAGCTGGGCTAGTGAGGAGATTGAAGTGATGCTGGTCAAAGGATACGGTTTTAGTTAGACAAGAGAAATAAGAGATCTATAGTACATCACAGTAACTGTGGTTAGTAACAATGTATTGCATACTTGAACATTGCTACTGGGGTAGACTGTAAGAGTTCTAATCACAAAGAAAAAAGTATGTGAGATAATGCATATGTTTAAATAGCTTGATTTAACCATTTCACAATGTGTGTGTGTGTATATATATATATATATATATATATATATATATATATATATATATCAAAACATCATTTGGCACATCACAAATAATACATTCCATTTTTACATGTCAACTAAAAATGTAAATAAATAAATGGGGAAGGGGAATGGAAGTTGTCTCAAGTAATTGACTTGCCTCCAAGTAATTCCTTGGTCCCCGAGAAAGTGTAAATGATCCTTTCAATGATCTAAAGTGAAAATAAGTGGCATTGGCCCTTCAATTTCAAACCACATTATTGTCTTGATGGAGGTTGATGGGATCCCTTTTCCTCCTGCCTGCTTGCAATCTCTGTGACCTAGAAGATCTTTCACATGTATATCCAGAAAGGTGTCTTAATCAAATTACAGTTTTTACCAATGAGGAAATCTAAATTCAGCTGAAGCATCTAGGGGTGCACCAGGATCATTTCCATACTTATCAAAGGCTTTAATTTTCGTTCTACTTCAGTTGGTTGTACCTTTGAATGCTGTTTGCTAGATTAAATGGAAATAAAATAGAAGTTATAGAGCCTTCTTTTCCTTAGTAAACATTGCTTAACCTGTTTAAAATAGCTAAAATGTGCCTTTTCAATTCTTTCAATCTAATAATATAAATAGCTTAAAAGAAAGTGGGAAAAGGGACATATTTCTTATCTTTAGCAGTTCTTATCCATTAGAATTCCAGCCTTCCTGATGCTAGTTTTAAGGATTCGTGCCACATTTCGTGTGTCTTTTAACTGTGTACCACTCACTCTACATTTTTTTTTAGCTCATTTTAAAGCCTGAGCTCCTTGCAAAGCTCTCCATATAGTTAATT
This sequence comes from Perodicticus potto, assembly GCA_963574655.1. Classification (NCBI taxonomy): domain Eukaryota; kingdom Metazoa; phylum Chordata; class Mammalia; order Primates; family Lorisidae; genus Perodicticus; species Perodicticus potto. Next base: position 15,917 of record CAUYRH010036888.1, on the reverse strand, counting down.
TTATTTCTTTACATGCTGGTTATGTCACTTTCTAAATGTAATAATTAATGATTTCATAGTGATTAATTTCATACTTATAAGAACCTTTTATAGATTTTGAACCATATTCCTTTATAGATATTCCAGCCCTAGTACCATAATTCATTTCTCTATGTTTAAATACAATAAATCTCTGATTTTGCCATTCTCATTTGTGATAACAAAGCAAGAATAATGAGAGAGGATATGATCTCTGTTTTCAGAGATCCCATTCTCACAGCTTCTCTCAGGCCTTACTGAGATTTAGGTCTAACTAAGTAGTAGTTGCAATTCATGTTGTTGTATTACCTCCTTTACCAGAGGGAATAAAATTCCCTCTGGGCTAACATGTATTTTCAGAATTCTCTCTCTTTTCATTAGATTCCACAAAATGTCAAAACACTTATTTTATTTTAATCACTATCGTTAATTTGACATGGAGGTTTTCTTTATATTTTGAACATAAGTCATTCCCCTACCCCCCCAATAAAAACTTGTCCTCTTTAAAATTGTATAATCTTTTCTGAAGAATAGGTTCTCTATTCTAGAAGTTTCACAACATTTTGTAATCAAATCTATAAGTTCCAACCCGATCTTAATACTGTAGAAGTTTTGAGGTACAACAAACTGGGAAGAAATATGTTCTTATTGAGTAATTAAATCACAAATAGGTTATAGCCTATTCATGTTTAATGAGGAAATGCGAAAACACTTTTCAAGAAAGCAGGAAGAACTGGAAAAATTCAAGAAATGTTTGTAGTGAACTAGTTTATCAGGAAAGTTTAGAGAATGAGATTTCTGGAAAGGAAATGTGGAGGACTTACTTGCCAAGTTAGGAATTAGGCTATTCTGGAGTTAACAGGAAGACCTAGATAGTGTTTAGGAAGTACACTGAGGTAATCTTTATTTAAGAAGATGTGTGATGACAATAAGCAGAACTATTAGAAGAAAAACTCCTGGCAGTGAAGAAATTTCAAAGTTATCTGGGTATGAGAGCATATAGTCTCACTGATGGCCGCAAAAATGGAAATAATGGATGGATGGGAAACCCATTTCAAAACACTGGACTGGTTTGTCAGCTCTTCAAAACATTAAATATAGAACAATCACATGACCCAGCAATTCTACTCTGAGTATACACCCAAAAGAACTGAATACAGGTGTGCCAAAAAAAACTTGCACACATATGTTCATAGCACCACTATTCACAATAACCAAAAGATGGAAACAATCCAAATGTTCAACAGATGAATGAATAAACAAAATGTGGTATAGTCACGCAATGTAATGTTATTCTGCTATGAGAAAGGAATGAAGACTGATTCATGCTACAGCACAGATGAGCCTTGAAGACATTGTGCTACGTGAAATAGGCCAGACACAAAAGAACAAATATTGTAAAATTCCATTTATTTGAAATATCCATTTCAACTATCCAATAGGCATATTTATATAGAGAAAGGAGAGTAGGGGTTGCCAGAGATTGGGGAAAAGGGATGACAGAGTGACTGCTTAATGGGTATGGAGTTTCATTTTGGTGTGATTAAAAAATTGTGAAACTAGATGTAGTAATGGTTGTACACTTTTGTGAATGTACTTCTTGCCACTGAATTGTACATTTTGAAAAGGTTAAAATGGTACATTTTATATGGATGCTATGGTCTGAATTTTTGTGTCCCCCTCAAATTCATATGTTGAAACCTAACCTCCATTATAGTGGTGATAGTAGATGGGGCCTTTCAGCAGTATTTAGGTCATGAAGTCTCTGCCTCACCAATGAGATTAGCGCCTTTACAAAAGAGGCTTGAGGGAGCTGGTTCATCCCTTCTGCCATATGAGGACAGATACAAGGCACCATCTTGTAAGCATAGAACCCTCACCAGACACCAAATTTTTGGGTGCCTTGATCTTGTACTTCCCAGACTCTAGAACTGTGAACAATGCATTTCTATTCCTTATAAATTACCCAGTCTAAAGCATTTTGTTATAGCAGCCTGAATAAACTGCTATATTTTATGTTAACATAAAACAAAACAAAAAAGCAGGACTAACTGCTAACTGATTGGAAATATTAGGGAGAACAAAAGGTGTTGATCAGGATACTAATGGTGCCATGAATTGAAAGAAGGAGATTAATTTAAAAATTTATTTAGGAGGGACCTATGTGGTAGGCCCTCTCTAAAAGAGAAGAGAGGAGGTCACAACATCCAATATTAGGTTTTCTTTAGCTGGCTTATTTAATGTGGATAGTTAATCCTTACACCCAATAGTCCACAATAAAGGTGATGCTGATGCCAGTTGATTTCATGGAGGAAGAGATTTCCACTTAACTGCTTATTTTTTTTTATTTCATTTTATTTTATTTTATTTATTTGAGACAGAGTCTCACACTTTTGCCCAGGCTAGAGTGCCATGGTGTCATTATAGCTCACTGCAGCCTCACACTCCTTGGCTCAAGTGATCCACCTGGGCCTGGCTAATTTTTCTATTTTTTGTAGAGATGGGGTCTTACTCTTGCTCAGGCTGCTCTCGAACTCCTGAGCTCAAGTGGTCTTCATGCTTCTGTCTCCTATAGTACTAGGATTATAGGCATGAGCCACTGCACCTGGCCCACCTAAATGTATTAAATACTGCTTTGCCTACCATGAAGACACACTCCACAGATACACCCCCCTCCCTTTCATGGAGGGACTTTTTGTCCTATCTGCCTTTATCAGTAGGCTGCCTTTAGCTGTCAGCCTTACATGGGTTCTGCTTCAGCTATAGGTAGTGCCTGTACTAGCCCAAGGTCATGAAAAGCCAGCCCATAGCCAAGGACTTGTTATTGAGTGGGGGGCGGGGGGCAGCGGTAGAGAAAGGCCCTGCACATTGGCCTAAAATGCCAAAGTGGGAAAACTATGTTGGGTTACTTTAACTCCAGAGTTCCCCAATAAGTTCTGTTAAGGCTGTCCTTCGGGCTTATAGCACAGTTCAACTCCTCCCTCTGCCACCTCCCTCTGTGTCCCTTCCCTTCCATAGTTATTAATCAAAATAGCATTCCCTTATATACATCCCACATTCTAAACTCTTATTCATTCAGATTCCTGTGGCACTTGACACTAGGAGTGTGCAAGATGGGAATTTAGAGCCGGATCATTCATCACCTATTTGGTCAAAAGAATGCCCTTACTGATGATAAAGGATGCTCAGACGACTGTTGGCTGCAAGTAGCCCTGCAATTATTCAAACTTCCACAAGTGGTGAACTGGGGTGGTATACCAGTGGGAGGAAGTATCCTAGCAGGTCTGATGTATCAGACACTTGGGAAATGTGGATAAAATAAATACAAGGACAGTAGAATTCTTTGGCTAAGGCTAAATTGGAACAGAATATCTAACTAGAAATTTCCAGTAAGCACTTGTATGAAACTTCAGGACAATGTCAGAACTGGAGGTAAAGATGTAATGATGTGAATGTCAGTCACAAGGTTAGCTAAAATATGCCACTTACTTCATTTTTCTACATTTAAATTTACTTTCTGGGCTCGGTGCCTGTAGCTCAACGGGCTAAGGCACCAGATACGTACATCTGAGCTGGCGGGTTCAAATCCAGCCCAGGCCCACCAAACAACAATGACGCCTGCAACCAAAAAATGGCCAGGCGTTGTGGCGGGTGCCTGTAGTCCCAGCTACTTGGGAGGCGGAGGCAAGAAATTCGCTTGAGCCCAGGAACTGGAGGTTGCTGTGACAGGGTAACAGCTTGAGGCTCTGTCTCAAAATAAATAAATAAATAAAATAAATAAATAAATAAATAAATAAATTTACTTTCTGACCTTGAACCTCCATGAACCTCCTTAAACCTCCTGGGCTGACAGGAAAACTGACCTCAGATATTCTTGGGTATGCCCTTTATTCTGGACTGTACTATAATTTCAGCGTCTTTACATAGTGCCAGAGGAAGGCAGGGAAGTAATATAGTTCCCACTGGCCATCTATTAACCTATACCCATGCTCACCCCAATTCTGGTCACTTTCTCATGCTTTTATGGCCAGTTTAGTATCTAGGGATCTTTTATAGACTGCCTATGTCCCATCAGCCTAGATGCTCCAAGATCCATTTCCCTCTGGCTATTCGCTTACTTTCTGTGGTCTCCTCAGTAGTACTAGCTGATGTACCAACATCTCAGCTCTGGACCTCACAGATGTTTTTTTTATGCCCCATATCCTAGTCCAAGGCATCATTTTAGTCTGATGTAGATCTTCTTTCATGTTTCCTTAGAAACATATCATTTATGCCTAAGAAATTTCTTTTCCCTTTCTTTAAACTTACCTTTACATTTTCCTAAGGGCTATACTTTTGCAATTAAAAGCCAAGAATTGAGGGCAATTTCATTTTTCATTCTGCTGCATACCTCTCCAAGGTAATGATCACAGGATATGGGAAATACAGAGATGAAAACCCCATAGATTCCTAGCTCAAATAGTTTCCAGACACACAGATTTGATCATAAGATGAACAAAGGTGAAGTCAAGAAGATCAATGAAATATTTATTATTCTATTACATTGAAATTCAATGATCAGTCTTGCATTTTAAATTGTACCTCTGCCACTAAACTTTGCAAACTATTTCAATCCATGGTAATGTAATTTTCTTCCGAACTCACGAGAACTAACTTGTCACTATTTTCATGTTTTGGAAATAATCATGTTCTTCATTGTTACTTATCTTCTTCTTCAAATATATTGAGGCTTTCTCCATAACATTTATTTATTTATTTAGACAGAGTTTCACTTTGTTGCCTTCAGTAAAGTGCTGTGGAATCAGCTCACAGCAACTTCAAACTCTTGGGCTCAAGCTATTCTGTTGACCCAGCCTCTCCAATAGTTGGGACTACAGGTGCCCACCAGAAAGCCCAGCTATTTTTAAGAGACAGGGTCTCACTCTAGCTCAGGTTGGTCTCAAACTCCTGAGCTCAAGCAATCCACTCACCTGAGCCTCCCAGAGTGCTAGGATTACAGGCATGAGCCACTGTGCCTGGCTTTCCATAATTTTTTAAATTACAAATTAATATGTTACTCATTATAAAGAACTTGGGGATTTAATTTTATGAATGGCAGGAAAGTTGTTTAAACAAATACACATATTGAAAACAACAAAAAGTACTGAAAAAAATATATGACTTAACTTCTCGAAGAGCACTGAAGAACTGACAAGATAATAAGGAACTACCAGATCAAAATCCAAAGGAAATCTGAAATCCAAAGAGAGAAGTTGCAATACCAAAACCACTTCTTGCCTGAGAGTTTTGTCATTCCTGTAAAACTTGAATTTGGTTTTGGCAAGGGTGGTGGGAACAGATGTCAAATCCCAAGTGGAGGGGAGAGTCTAATAGATTTTCCCAAATTAAATTGAGGCCCCCAAATGCTACAGCCTCAGGGTACAGGTAAAACAAATAAATCTGTTCTAACTCCCACTTCCATAGGACTGCAAAGAACATTGCTTTGGTGCTGAAAAGAGAGATAAGTATTAAAATTTTCTCCAAGAATTTGTGACTACACATTGTACTCTCCCATGGAAATGAAGTTTGGATTTAAAATACCTGGTGATATAGAGAACTTCAAGCCATTAACTTGTTTTGAAATGGTCCTAAACTAGAGCCTGTGAGGAGAAAACACAATTACTCTCTTGAGAATGAACTATTGTTGCAGGAAGATAAGGCCCAATGGAGAGAAAGAGCACCCAAACACCACGTTTATAAGAGAAAAGGCTTTATTCACCAGCCAGAGCTTATGGCATAGAAGAATTCCAAATGGCCACGCTCTGGCTTGATCTTTCCCTTTTTATCGACAGTCAAAAAGTTCTAGCCCACAGGTACCCTTTTCATTGGCCAGTTTGAATCAAGCGGGAGACGCTATTCCATCCCCTACAGAACTACAGGATTTCACCGAACTTGGAAATTTCCAAGTTCCAGGAAGTTAAGTTTACAAATTCCTAAGGGCTGAGTCACCATGGAGAGGACTCTGCAAGTGTATCTTTGTGGTCTCCTTGAGAAGACCGGTTCTCTTAGACCTCACCCTTCTTGGGTATCCTCTTCACTATGATAAGTTGAATAATGTCCATCCCACAAAAATATGTCCATGTCCTAATCCCCTGGCACCTGGGAATATGTTACCTTGCTTGGCAAAAGGTACACTACAGATGTTAATTACATAAAGTTGTAGTTCTCAACCTGTGAGTTGTGACCAACAAGAATTGTATTAAAGGGCTGTGGCATTAGGAAGATTGAGAACCACTGATAAAGGATCTTGAGATGTAAAGACAATCTTGAATTAGCCAGATAGGTGCAAAGTAATCACAAGGGGCCTTATAAGAGGGAGAATCAGAATCAGAAGTAGGGGAACAGAGGTTGAACAATGGGAGGAATGGAACAAGAATGAAGGCATCCTCTCCAAGTTGAAAAAGGCAAGGAAACAAACTCTCCCTGGAGTTTCCTGAGGGACTGCAACCTTGCAACCCCCTACAGACTTTAGAACTGTAGCAGAATAAATATGCATTGTTTTAAGGCACTAAGTTTGTGGTCATTTGTTTTAGCAGTAATCGGAAACTTATACATTACCTTACTGTACAGGCCTCATAGAATGTCCACAAATAATTGCCACAAATAATGAGCTACACACAGTCAAAATAGCAGCCATTAAAAAAGGGAAGGCAGAATGAATGAAAACAGCAGAAACATCAGAAGAAACAGATGCATAAAGATTCAGATATAAGAATTATCATACACAAATTTGAAAACCCTCTATGCCTACTATGCTTAAAGAAATAAAAGATAAGTTGAAATTTTTTGTAGAGAATAGGTATAGAACAGACCCAAAATGACCAATTAGAAACTGACAGAAATAAAAAAAAAATACATAATAACCACAAAGTAAAATGTAATGGATGTGTTTATTAAATCAGAGCTAGCTTAAAAAAGAATAAATTAATAAAAAGTAAGTTAGGAGAAAGTATCCAGAATGCAGCATAGAAAACAAGAAGACAAAATATGAAAGAAAAGTTTAAAAACATGGAAAAAGATTGACAAATTCTAATATTTATCACAATTCCATTAGGAATGTAAAGGGACAGAGGCAATATAATATTTGGAAAGATTATGGCTAAGAATTGTTCAAAACTAATGGAAGATAATCCAGATACAAATAGAATAAATTGGATAAATGAAAAGATATCACAATCTAGGTACATCATAGTAAAAATACAGAATACCAAAGACAAAGTCATAAAGGCAATCAAATGAAAAATATCACCTTCAAAAGCACTACTGTTATATTTATGATATATTTTCAATAGTAACAGTGTGGAGGGGGAAGAGAGAAGGAAAGAGTGGGATTTGGTTTGTTCTCACCTAGTGGGCACAATGTAAGGGCATATGGCACCCCTCCTGGGTGAGGGGGACAACTAAAACAGAGACCTTACCTAACAAACCCAAACATTGAACCTAAACATTTACCCTTGTATTAATCTGAAATTTAAAAAAATAATAGTAACAGTGGAAGCCAGAATACAGTAAAAACATATGCAACAGTTCTTAAAGGAGATAATTGCTAACCTTAAATTCTACATACTAAGAGTACATTTTTTGAGATAGATGTCAAAGTAAAAATTTGGGGGAGACAAAAACTGAGAGAATGCAGAATAACATTCTGATGAAAATACTAAAGGATACACTGCAAGCAAAAGGAAAATAACCTCAAAATAGAAGAGCTGAGATGCAAAAAAGAATGAAGAACAAAAATGCTACATATATGTGGGTGAATCTAAAGAAGCAATGATTTAAAATATTAACAATGTTTTGTGAGATAAAGTTGCAGCATAGAATTAAAATACTCAACAACATACAAGTGACAATGGTGGGAAATGACCTTAATGTGGTCTAAGAAACTTGTATTATGCTGAAGGAAAATAAAGGTATTTACTAACTTTATACTTTGAGAAGTATAAATTTTTAAATTTCTAGCATTAACACACAAAAAAAGAAGTCTAATGTATAACTGCCAAATTGGAAAAGAAATAGTATTTTTTAAAAAATTTAAAAGCAGGCAAAAAGAAAGCAAGAAAGGGGGCAGTGCTTGTGGCTCAAAGGAGTAGGGTGCCAGCCCATATGCCGGAGGTGGTGGGTTCAAGCCCAGCCCTGGCCAAAAACTGCAAAAAAAAAGGAGTTTTCTTTAAAAAAAAAAAAAAGGAAAAAAAAAAGAAAGCAAGAAAGGAGAGAAAAAGAAACAGAAAAAGTGAGACAAGTATAAATCATAAAATGAGATAATAGATTTAAACCCAAATGTATCAATAATTATATTAATATAGACTTAATACTCTAGGGAAAAAACATAGACTCAGACTGGGCAAAATAACAAAATATAACTATATGGTGTTTACACAATACACATCTAAAACAGTAAGATTCATATAAAAGATTGGAAAAGAATATGCCATACAAATATTAAACTTTCCTCCAACTTAGTTTAGCTGTAACTAAAATAAATATCTAAATGCCAAGGCAGAAAGCACTGTTGGTGGAATTTCTTTCTGCAATAGGTCCTTGGTCTCCAAGATTCCAAGAATGAGGCCATGGATCTGAGATCAGTAATGAGATAAGACTTATTAGAAAGGAAGACAGCAGAAATAAAAAGCACCAGAGCTTCTGGCAGAGGGAAAGATCCAAGTGGGAAGTTTCCATGTGGGTCTTTTGTCTAGGGATATAAGGTCTTGAGAATTATACTTGGCCAGGATTTGGTAGATGGAAGATACCTTTTCAATGTTTATCAGTGTATTTACAAATACACTGAATTTGTAAATGCAGTTCCTCCAGCTCCAGGCAGGGCATTCACTTCAGAAGAGGCCCAGCTGGCTTCCAAGAAATTGCTCAGCCTAGGAAAAGGGAGTCACTGTCCAGCCCTAAATGGGAGAACCCTGTATCAATTCTCCCTCTCTGACTAGAAACTTTAACTACTGTTAGAGAAAAAGGGCATCAACTTGATCTTAACTGCTTCCTGCTTGATCTGCAATGATAAAAGGAGGCAGTTAGGGGTTTGAGCAGGGAGGGCGATCCAGGGGTCCACAATAGAATCAGGTCTTGGACTGGAACTGTTTTTACTGTTTGTGGTCTGATGATGTCATCTCTAGAAGATCTAAATCTGATTAGCATATTAAAAGGCAATGTTAGAAGAGTGAGAGGAGGGGGTTAATTACAGTGTCATTGGTGTCAGGTTGGAAATAACAAAATCAGTGATTTCAAAACAAAACTACATTAACACTTTCCTTGCTGGTTTCTAAATAACTTCAAATTTTCTTTAAGCTCACAAGTGTAGGTAGACTGTGGTTGATTTTCTTCATAGGGCACTTCTGTAGGAAGTGGTGGGTTCCAGGATTTTACTCATGAATGCTGTATCCAAGAATCAATTTTTATAATTTTAACAGCTGTAGAAGATAAGATTATTGGGAAAGGACACTCCCAACTTGAGGTCAGGGAAGGTAAATTGGAGGGAAGAATTTTGATCATAACTGGATCTCCAGGAGAGAAAAATGTGAAAATGTAGTTGGGAGGTTTTTAAGGATTTGTTGAAATTTAGCCAAAGCAGTAATATATTTTACTAATTCTGTAGTTTCTTGAACTAATAATAAATTAATAAGGGCCTTCCATATAATAACTCAAATGGGCTGCAACCGAATCTTTGAGGTAAATTTCTTATTCTAAGGAGAACAATGGAAAGTAATTTAGTGCAAGGGAGATAAGTCTTCTGAGTTAGTTTTCATAACTATCCTTTGATTTTATCATTCATTTTTTTTCTACCTTCCCACAGGATTGGGGCCTCCAAGAACAGTGTAAATGGTGCGGCACCTGTTGCTCAGTGAGTAGGGCGCCGGCCCCATATACTGAGAGTGGCGGGTTCAAACCCGGCCCTGTCCAAACTGCAACAAAAAAATAGCCGGGCATTGTGGCAGGTGCCTGTAGTCCCAGCTACTCGGGAGGCTGAGGCAAGAGAATCACCTAAGCCCAAGAGCTGGAGGTTGCTGTGAGCTGTAACACCATGGCACTCTACCAAGGTCAACAAAGTGAGACTCTGTCTCAAAAAAAAAAAGAACAGTGTAGATGATATTTTATGTGTAGGGCTTTAGATATTCCCTGTGTAACAGCTGCTTTGAAGGCAGGTCCATTATCACTTTGTAAACTCAGTGGGAGTCTGAACCTGGGGGTAATTTCACATACTAAAGCCTTTACAATTTTCTGAGCCTTTTCTGTCCTGCAAGGAAACACTTCAACCCAATTAGTAAAAATATCCACAGATACTAGCAAATATTATATACCTTAGGTGAGATGAGTAAAATCCATTTGCAATCTTCACCTGGATATTTACCTTGTCATTGTGGGTTTGAAGTATAGTTTCTCTGACATTCTTCATAAGCCCTTATTATCTGTTTTAAATAAGTTTTTTCTATTAAAGAGAGCTTTAGCCATTTGATAGGTACTCTCAGTGCCAAAATGAAAAGACTGATGTAAAGTTTTAAGTATTTTCCATTGACTTGCAGCAGATAATAGCAAAAGTGCTTTTATTTTGTAGCCAGCCTGAAAGAAATAGTGAATAGTCTCTGGATAAAGCCCCTTCTTTTCCTTTGGGGTACATTGAGACTCATGATTCTCAAGTTATCTTTTCCAAATCAGGGGTGCCACAAGGGGAATTTTTCCCTTCTGTGCGGCCATTTTAGCCTGTTTATGGGCAAGCCAGTTACCCTCAGAAATATCATCTAAAGTTTTTTGGTGTCCCTTACAATGAATAACTGCTACTCCCACGGAGCATAAACAGCTTGTAATAACCTATTTCAGGATGATATTTTATGGGAGAGTCATTGGAAGTTAGGTATAGTCTCTTCTTCCAAATGGCAGCATGGGCATGTAAAATGAGGAAAGCATATTTTGAGTCATTGACTCATTTCTAAAGTGCTGGTTAAAGCTATTAGTTCAGCTAATCGTGTGCTAGTTCCTGGAGGGAGAGATCCACTCTCAATTATAGCATGCTGAGTAACTACGGCATAGCGTGCTTTGTGAGTTCCTTGTTCTATGAAAGAACTTCCATCTATATACAAAACCATGTCACAGTTAGGTAGGGGAGTTTCTTGTAAGTCTTCTCTTGCTGCATAGGTCTGCACAATAATTTGTTGGCAGTCATGTCCCCAATTCCTCACTGGAATCAGGGAGGAAAATGGCAGGATTCAAAGTGGCCCAGGTGTGTAATTGTAGCACTGGCCCTTCTAGTAACAAGGCTTGATATTTAAGGAGGCAGTTCTCTGACAGCCAAAGATTGTCTTTGCAATTTAAAAGTCTAGTGAGGTAATGAGAAGTATCAATGATTAGGTCTCTTCCCAATGAGCTTAGTTGTCTCAGGGGTTAAGAGGGCTACAGCTGCTACAAATCATAGGCAGTGTGGCCATCCCTTGGCCACAGTGTCATTTTCTTTACTAAGATAAACTGTAGGTTGTAAAACTGGACCCTGATGTTGGGTCAAGACTCCTAGGGCAATTCCAGTCTGCTTTGTAGCCTATAGATAAAATTGTTGTCCAGTAGGAAGACTTAAAGGAGGGGCCTGAACAAGAGCGTTTTTCAACTGTTGGAATGCTTTATCTTTTCCTTTCTATAGAGTGACCAGGCATTCTTTGTTTGTTTGTTTTGAGACAGAGTCTCACTTTGTCACTCTTCGTAGAGTGCCGTGGCATCACAGCTCACAGCAACCTCAAACTCTTGGGCTTAAGCAATTCTCTTGCCTCAGCCTCCCAAGTAGCTGGGACTACCTATGCTCACCACTATGCCCGGCTATATTTTTGTTGCAGTTATTATTGTTCAGCTGGCCTGGTGCAGGGCTCAATCCTGCTAGCCTCATTGTATATGGCCAGCACCGTAACCACTGTATGGGTGTCGAGCCTGGGGGGCTATTTCACTATATCCAGGATCCCAGAGTCTGCAAAAGCCTGTAATTCCTAAGAAGCCTTGAAGCCATCTGGGAGTTCGAGGTTTAGGGTGAGCCAATATTGGTTCTATTCTTTCTTTGCCCAAGGCCCTCCTCCCCTGTGAAAGTTGGAGACCCAGGCACCCATAATTGGAAACTTTATACCCACAATTAGCCAGAAATTTTAATAGAGCTTGGGTAGCTTAATGGCATTCCTCTGAATCTGGTGCTCCCAAAAGAATTTTGTCTACATATTGAATAAGTGTTGCTGTGGGATATCAGAAATAACTCAAGTCTTGGGCTAAGGCTTATCCAAACAAGGGAGGGCTGTCCCTTAATCCCTGAGGCAACACAGTCCAGGTAAGCTGGGTGTTGGAGTCAGAGGGTCTTCAAAACCAAAAAGATTTTAGGAAACCTTACGAAGAGGAATGGAGAAAGGGGGCATCTTTTAAGTCTAGGACTGTGAAACAGACAACTTTTTCAGGGATCTGAGTATGTGGATTGGGAACTATAGGATGGAGAGGAATGATGGCTTCATTTATAATGTGGAGATCTTATAGTCTCTAAGTCTTGTTTGGCTTTGGCACTCCTAAAATAGGAGTGTCACATGGACTGTTGCAAGGTGTTAATAATTTCTGTTGCTCTAGATACTACATTATGGGTATTAGGCCAGTCTTAGCTTCTGCTTTTAGAGGATATTGTTTCTGACTGGCATATATGATGGGATTTTTTAACTTAATGGGGACCAATTGAGCATATTTTGTTCTTCCCACCTGGCCCTCGGTAGCCCATACTTCTAGGTTAATTTCTGTCTTTAATAAGAGAAGGCATAATATAGGTTCTTGTCCCATATTCATATAAATGGTTGTTCCTGTTTTAGTTAGTATGTCCCTTCCTAAAAGGGGAATAGGACTTTCAGGCATGATTAGGAAGGTATGAGAGAATAGCAAGTCTAAAGGCTGAAAGAAGAATTTGGTAACTGGCTCAGCGCCTACAGCTCAAGCAGCTAGGGCACCAGCCACATACACTGGAGCTGGCAGGTTCAAATCCAGCCCCAGCCCGCCAAACAACAATGACAACTATAACCAAAAAACAGCCAGGTGTGGTGGCGGGCACCTGTAGTCCCAGTTACTTGGGAGGCTGAGGCAAAAGGATCACATAAGCCCAAGAGTTTGAGGTTGCTGTGAGCTGTGATGCCACTGCACAGCACTCTATCCAGGGCGACACTTTGAGACTCTGTCTCAAAAAAAAAAAAAAAAAAAAAAAAAAATGGTGGTGCCTGTGGCTCAAAGGAGTAGGGCACCGGCCCCATATGCTGGAGGTTGGTTCAAACCCAGCCCCGGCCAAAAACTGCCAAAAAAAAAAAAAAAAGAATTTGGTAACTGGCTTTCCAGAAACCCCCCATATAGTTACAGATTTGGGGAATAGAAGACCAGGGGAGTAAAGAAAAGTTGACTCTAGTGTCTAGGAGATATTGTATCTCCTGGCCCTCCACTATGAGGCAGACCTGGGGCTCTTGAGGGGTGATGAAAAGGTGGAGTCATGAGAAACTGCCCTTGGCAGCCTCAGTGGCTGATGGGGTCACCGTCCCAGGAGACCTTTGCCTCTGGTGACAGGTTGCCCTCCACTAGACACTTTTGCATCCTAGCCTGGCAAGCAGTGCTGCCTGGAGCAATTTTTCTTAAAGTGGCCAATCTGACCACATCGGAAGCACTTTTTCTTAGCTTGTCTGGCTTCCATCTGCTCCTGGACAGTATCTGCCTGTTGGAGTTCCATTACTAGTGCTGTCACCCTTCTTTTATCCTTTCTTTCTTTTTTCTCCTCTTCCTCCTGATCTAGATTATAAAAGACTGCTGTGGCCTTTTTAAGAAGGTTCTCCAGGTTATGATCAGGGCCTACAGCCAATTTCTGGAGTTTTCTTCTAATGTCTGGGGCCATCCAAATGATAAATTTATCTTTAAAATAGTGAGGCCCTCTGAGGAGTCGGGTGTCAACTGGGTGTGTTTTCTCATCACCATCCTAAGCCATTCAAGAAAGGCTGAGAGGGACTTTCATTTTGCTCCTGGTAAATAGTAAATAACTTAGAATAATTCATAAGCTTTTTCCTGGATCAACGTGAACCTTCTAGAATACATGTTAGAAAATGTTTACGCCATCAGTTACTTGTTTCTCAGGGTCCCATTCAGGATCATCAAAGGGACCAGCTTGTCTTCCCATGGTTTATTTGCCCCTTTTTCCAGAGGACAGACTGCTATGAGTATTAGACATGAACCACAAATCGCCCCACTTTCTAGCCTCATCTAAGACTTCATTCTTCTCTTTCAAAGTTAAAGTTTGATCTAGTAGTAGCATTACATTTCTCCAAGAGAGGTCAAAGCTTTGTCCTAATCCTTGGAGAACATCTATGTACTTATCTGGGTCATCAGAAAATTTTCTTAAATCAACTTAAATTTGTTTTAAATCAGCCAGAGCAAATGGAGTGAATATTCATGCATTTCTTTCGTTCACCACCTGCAGTCTTGACCAGGGGACACAAAGAAGGATACAGTTGCTTTCTGGGGGTGTCAATGGGACCACTCCTGGAATAGACTCCTTCTTGGGTTTTTCTAAAGGCACTGAGGAAGTTACTGAATGAGTGAATTCAAGCTTGAATTAGGTGGTGACAGCATTTCTCTGGGAATCCTAGCTACTTGGGGAAATTACTATAGCTAGGAGAGCTGGCTCTATTTGACACATTTCACACAGTTGGGAGTTGTCTCTGGAAAAAAAAAGAAAGCTTGTACATGGGGCAGGTCAGACCACTTCCCCTCTTGTTTACACAAAAATCTAACTGAAAAATGGTATCATAATTTAGGGTACTCTCTGGTGGCCATTGATCACCATTGGAGAGTCGATACTGAGGTTGGGCCTGGGTGCAGAAGAAAACCATACATTCTTTTCTCAGCGTCTTGGAATCAAATATTCCCAGCACTTTAGAATATAGCCCAGCAGGGTGTTCTCCCCCATCTGGGAGAATATGTTACCCATCTGTGGGAAAGAACAAATGTCTAGCATCTTAATCAATCCCACCCTCTCTCGCTGAGTTGTCAAAGCCTCCTTTGACCAACCCAAGAAGACTTCCGGGCAAACAATAGGAAGCATCCTTCTGATGCTTGGGGAAGAACTCCTCAGGAGCCTGAACTCCCCAGCTCACCTGCTTATCTGGATTTAGCCACAATTACCAGTGTAGCACTTTGTACCTGTGGGCTCTCCCGTGCTTATTGCAGCTGGCAGCACAGACCAAAAAAATCAGGTATCTGCGAGCCATAGTTCCAAACCTAGAGCAGTCCCACCTGATGGAAGTCCTGCCCATTTTTGTGTCTGCCTTTGGATATATACCTGTCAATCAAAGTGGCTATGAGCCCTGCCTTGGAGAAAATAGCTGGGTAGTGCTCACAAGTGTAAACTTTAAGTTTGAATTAATAATTTTTATAAGCTTTTTATCTAAATTTCCAGTTGCAAAAGAAAATTGGCATTTTTTTTTTAAATCATGAACAGGTCTTAAATGCTATGTTTTCTGCCCTCCTTTCTTTCCAAATATTTAGCAAGGCAGCAACAGTCAAATTCAGTAAAACATTCAGGGTTGAGAAAAATGGTTTGAGAGACACTTTCAACTTTTTGTATTAGAATTAGTTACAACTAGCTAAAGTCCTAGAAAAATCTGGCATGTCTTTGAACTTGTCTATTTACACCAATAGATCAGAAAAAAACAATAGGATACCCAGGATCATTTTCTTTGCCTTTTTTTTTTTTTTTTTTTTTTGAGACAGAGCCTCAAGCTGTCACCCTGGATAGGGTGCCGTGGCATCTCAGCTCACAGCAACCTCCAATTCCTGGGCTCAAGCGAGTCTCCTGCCTCTGCCTCCCAAGTAGCTGGGACTAC
>CAUYRH010036886.1:0-37097 GCA_963574655.1 Perodicticus potto | reverse complement strand
CTCTAGACCTCAGGGTGAGAGTGGAGGGGAGTCCCGGGAGTTCCAACTTGCAGGTAGAGAATATATACAGTTTTTATACAGTTTTATGCCTGGCAGGAGAGTGCCACCGCACCCTAGTAGGGGAAGGAGGTCCGGTTTTTAGAGGGTCCCTCCCGTGGGGTAGCGTGGGAGGACATCTGAACTCTGCTGGCTTGTTTGTATGGAGGTATGGCGTATACTGCAAGCTGCTGTCATGGGGGAGGGGACTCCCATCCGCTTGGTGATGTGCTCTGTACCTTTTATTTGTATCCTTGGGGTCGCAGGTCACTCCAACAGGGTTGATGTGCGTTCTTCGACCTTCTCTTTTGGTTCAGTTCCAAACCATTGGCTTTCTTGCTAAATTTCTGTCCTTTAACTCTTCTTCTGGATGGGAGTGTCTGCAGAAAGCTGGCTATAGACCACCATCTTGGCTCCTCCTCCCAGGCTCTGTATTTAATTTTTAAAGCAACTCTATTTAGGACATCTCAACTATATGTATTTAAGGTGTAAACTTGGAGGAATTTTGACATGCATATACACGTGTGAGATCATCACATACTCCTCCCCCTCCCTGACCCCCATATTCAATTCTTCACCTATAAAATGACCATGGAATCTGTCTCTCCTCGTCTTCTCTTCTGCTGCCCTATTTCCCTCTCTTCCAAGGACAGAGGCAGCAGTCTCCTAGCCTGCTCCCTGCTTCTAGTTCCTGCCCATCCCCTCTGCCTGGCCCCCACCCTGCAGTACAATCCTATATCCCGATCTGCTCATGCCTGCCTCTGCAATGGCCATGCAGAGCTTGCAGGGTATGAAACACATCACCCTCCAGCTTTCAATCAGCCTTTCTGGTCATCCCCATCTCCAGTCCCCACTGCATCAAACCCTCCAGTTTCTCTCCATTCCCTCCAATAGCTGGTGACTTTTCCAATCCAGCTATTCAAGGCAACCATGGGCATGTGGGAAAAAAAAAAGCCTATCTATTCATTCCCTATCTGGCAAATTCTTCTTCTTTCAAGGCCTAATTCAAAAGTCACTGCCCAGAGGAGAGTCATCCTCCTAGACCAGTGGTTCTCAACCTTCCTGATGCTGCAGCCCTTTAATACAGTTCCTACAGGTTGAGAACTGCTGTCCTAGACCCTCTGTGGCAGTACATAGCTCCTCCTCCTTGCTGTAGGAGAACTATATACACATTTTCAATTTCTGTTGAATGATAGACATCTTTCCTACTTGATAATCAGCTTTAAGCAGACAAAGACCATGTTGAATTTACCTTTGGATTACTAGCATTCAGAAAAGTGCCTGGGACAAGGTCAGGGCTCAGTTCATGGACTGTGCAGATACCCCGACAGCCCCTCGTGCACATAAGAAGAGTGAGAAGCTGTGCAGCATGGCAGACCGAACGCTGATCTGGGATAAGGATGCCTGAACTCTTTCAGTTCAGGCTTGCCCACCAACTGCCTGTGTTACCAGGGATCCTGTCTCAGTGCCCCCATTTGCAGAAGGGGATAGATCAGAGTGCCCTTCTGTGTCTCACAACCAATGATTCAGAGAACTTGATGGCTCACCCCTAAAAATATCCCTTTTTCTCACTAGAAAGAAAGGACCTCAGAAGTCTTCTAAGGAAAGTCATGGCATGTAATCTGGAGGCTTTAGCAGAGACCATCATCAAGTTCAAGGACCAGGACTTTAAATCCTTGCGGGATCAGTGCCTAAGCAGAGGCCAGCTGTTTAAGGATAAGACATTTCCTGCTAAGTCTTCTTCCATAGGCCAGAAGCTGCTCCAGGGAAAAGGACTCTCCAGTCTGGAGTGGAAACGGCCACAGGTGAGTGGGCCCCCAGGAGCACACCCAGCCCCCAGCCCTCGGAGCTGCCCACTGTGGCACATCCCCCTGAAGGAGGGTGGGCCTGAACCCTGGTGTTCAGAGATGGCTCAAACTGAACTGGAAGTAGAGTGGAATCCTTCTGGTCTTACTGCTACAGCATTTTTTATATCCATGGAGTGGGAGGTGAAGCCCCTGTCACAGCAACCTGGACCCCAGACCCCTGAGCTCCAACACAGTTCTAATGCTGAGCACATAACTAGATTAAAACTCCTCTACTTTCTCATCTGAAAAATGGGAAACCATAGGTAGAAAGATTGTAGTAATTGGTCTTTAGGGTCTCCACCACCTCCACAATTGGGCCCATCTATCAACCTGTCACCCTTTATCCTCTTCGGGTGTACATATCTTTATTCTCTTTTTTCCTTTCCTGTTGGAATTGACACACAGGGAGGACATTGTGTCAATCATTTAAACTACAGGAGGGATTCAAATGATTGCCTCTCTCTTTTACATTCATGCTTTCGGTATGGTAAAGGCTTGATCACCTATATGTGAATTGCAGACATCACATATAAAATTAAGAAGATACTTCAGGACAATGTTCAAACCACCCTGACTCCCCCATCCCAGTCGATGGCCACTAACTCCACTATGGAGCAAAGTGACCCTGTTAGTTTTTCTAGAAGTGGCTCAACTTTAGGGTATGAAGATCTGTGGGATATTTCTCAGCGGACCCAACAATCTTGTAATCTTTGGTGATGCAAAGGTTCTAGATAAGGACCACTTTGAGGCTCCTGATGCCTGCACTTCTGTTCATGCTTCCAAAAGCCGCCAGTAGCACCTAGAACAAGAGAAAATAATATAATGTCTAGTAAGCTAATGATCACAGGATCATCAGGTGCTACTGAACACTGGTTAAATACCGAACACATGGCTGAGCACTTTCCAGAAGCCAGGTTAGCATATAGAAAAGGTATTTTGTGATGTGCCTGTTAAGAGGCTCTAAGGTCCCCTAAAGTATCTGTCCAGTCTGTGGAAATCTAATTCAGATGTCAAGCTCCAGAGGTAAAACTTCTTGCATTAAGTTGGGACAGATTTATAGCTTTGGGGAAGGGGTTGTGAGAATCAGGTGGGGCCTGAGACAGTGCTTATAAGAAAGATGAGGGTGTTTTAGCCTTCAGCAGTAAGTCCTCAAAACTCTCTTCTTACCTTCACCTACTGAGGAGAGCTGAGGCAGAGAGCTCTATTTAAAGAATTTCTGAAGGGTAATTTTTTTTTTCCTTTGTTATTTTCAGAAGCTGAGATTCTTTTGGAAAGTGTTTTCTTTTTTCGTCACAGGGTGCTGAGCAGTTAAGATGTGAAACCATATTTATAATGTTAAAGAATTTACCACATTTCTATTTAGAAAAGACTTAGAGTTTCTTATTATCTACTTCTAGCAACATTTTGATTTCTGATATCTTTTGGAGCAAGAAGAAACTGAGGCAAACAGAGGTGAATTGACTAGTATGAAATCATGCCAGGAACCCCAAATAAGGGCAGCCAGGGGCAGAATACATCTTTCCCACTGCTCTCCTCATCCAAGGGCTTACCTGCACTCTACCAGGGGGTCACTTTCCATTCCAGCATTTCCTTTTAAATATTGCCATTTCTTTGTGTTTCTTATTAAATTCAGCAATGCTTACATTTGTACAGTACTTCCTAAAGCTTCCCATGTATTTTCTCTTACTTTTTCTCCTTTGTTCTTTCCTAATTTTGTAGGAAGGAAGAGTGAGGTTCAGACAAGTGATATGATTTGCTAAAGGGACACAATTAGCAATTAGGATTGGCATTCGGTCCCTTCCACATGCTGCACTTCTCCACTCACTGACTTGAGTGCCTCATAGGTGGCTCCGTCAGAATTTGGATAAATGAATAAATGAGTAAATGGATGAACAAAATACTGTATCTACAGGTGCTGGATGGCTGTTTCAAACCCATGTGTGTAGTAGAGAAGCCTTGAGTTGACCCGTTTTCCAAGTAGGTTAACAGAGGAAAAAGCCAGCATACTCACTGAGATGTCCTTGACTAGTTCAGCTCACAGCTGTGACTCCTAAGAGCCTTGGAGGAGGAGCCACAGCCAGCCCGGCCCAATCCTAATAGTGAAGGCCACCACTTGCACAGTGCTGACCATGTGACAGGTCTCACTTCAGGGGCTTCGTCTCACTGAATCCTTATAGTAATTCCATGAGGAGGTACTATTACTAGCCCCATTTTGCACATGAGCTGCAGAAAGAGAGAGTAATCTGTCAGAGTCATGCAGCCAGACGGTGCTAAAGCTGGGATTTGAACCCTGTGGTCTGGCTCTAACACCCAAACTCCTAACACCACATTGTATTGCCCCTCCAACTCGTAAGACCTCTTCATAGACTCATTTCACACTCTGGGCACCTGCTTGCCCCCAGTAATATTTTACACACTCATAGAATCTCCTATTTCATATAGGTAACCAGGAAATCAATCACTCTTTATAAGTATAAAGTATATATAAAGTATAAAGTATATATATACACACACACATATATATGTATATATATGTATATACATGCACATAAATATCTCACTAGAATATATATATGCAGGAGATACATATGCCCCATTGATACATTTATTGATAATTTATTATCTATATATAGATGATAAATGTTCTAATATGTAGATATCCTATTGCTATAAATCCTAATATATATCCTATTGATATCCTTATTGTGAGAGATTCATTATGAGAGATTGGTTCACATGCTTATAGAAGCTGAAACATCTGATATGTTTTCTCCAATCTGGAATCCCAGGACAGCCAGTGCTGTAACATCGTTAAGTTCAAGTCAGAGGCCTGAGAACCAGAGTTGCTGATGGTATAATTCCCACTCTAAGGGCAGAAAGGACCGCATCTCAGTTCAAGCAGCCAGGCAAAGAAGGGCAGATTTTCTCTTCCTCCATCGGTGGTTCTATTTAGGTGCTCAGTGGATCTGTGCGGAGGGAGGGTAATCTGCATTACTACATCTACCAGTTTAGATGCTGAACACCCTCAGGAACATGCCCAGAAATAATATTTAGCCAAATATCTGGGTAACCCATTGATACAGTTATGTTGGCATATAAAATTAATCATCACAGCTTCCTTCTATACAAATGATGTTTCAGGGACCCAGTCCATCTCACAGAATCAGAAAACATTAAAGGTGTGAAGACTCAGACTATGGTCAGAGGTGAAGAGCAGGGCACTATGGAGCAGACACCTGATGCCTGCTTCCTAAGCGACCTAAGACAAATTGCTCAACTTCTCGGAACTGCTTTCTCCCCCATTCTGGGCTCCAGAATCACCTGAGGAGCTATGTAAATCCTGAAGGCCACCCACCTCTGAGTGACCCACTAACTCAGAGTTGTGGGAGGTGGACACAGCAGTCTCCACATCTGCAAACCTGCTGGGGATTGAGTCACTGTTAGACGGACTCTGTTGCTGATACTTTAGCCAGAAGCTGATTTAGGTTCTTGTCACTCCAACTTCTCCTTGGTCCACCCAGTAAAAGGCAACTTGCCCAGAGCCAGAGCACTTCCATCTTCTCAGCCATCTTTACCTGTTTTCTTTTCTTTCCTTTTACTTTTTTTTTAGCAGCTCAGTTCACAATCGCAAAGATGTGGAAACAATCTAAGTGCCCTTCAACACACGAAAGGATTAAGACACTGAGTTGTAGGTATACCATTGAGTACTATTAAGCCATAAAAAGGTGAAGATTTTGCATCTTTTACCAGTTTTCTTAGTGGGCCTTGTCTCAATAAGTCAGCCTGGCAGATTAAACCGCTACTGTGTCTAATTTTTATCCCTTCCCACTTTCCCTCTCTTTGGACTGTCTGTTGCAGCTCTAAAGCCCAAGTTGGGGAGGAACAGGCAGCTTAAAGTACAAGAGACAAGTGCTGGTTTTGTACCCAACTTTGATCCAAAGGGTTCTGATATTTTCCCCATAAACCTGATGTCAACTACCTATTTGTGGTTGGAAATAATTGCCATTTAATTATCATCACCTTAAAACATCTTTTTGTTTCTAACTATCTAAAATGTTTGCTTTATTAATTTTAACTTTTATTATTTTAGTAAACCATAAAAAGTTGTAGTTTATCAAATGCCTTCATAGCATTTATTGAAGGATAAAATTATTATCCCCGTTGGCCATGTGTAAGTGCTTCTTTATATTATTAGGTATTCTAATATGAAACCATCCTTGCATTCTGCATTTCTATAGCAAATCCTGCTAGATGATAATAGATTATTTGACATTATTCGGGGGGTGAGGATTATGTTTTCTCTCGGATTCAACGTCAAGATTATATTGACTTCTTAAATGGGGCAGGATTCTTTCTTGTTTTCACACTGAAACTGTAAATGACATAGGAATTGTCTATTCCCTGACAATTTGAGAGAAAGCAATAGGAAAATCACATGTACCTAGAAGTGTTTGCAGAATATTAAAGAGATATTCTTAACTTTAAAATACTATCTCAAGGTTTTTTGTCTAATTTTTTTCAGGTTATTTATTAACTTGATTCACTTTCAGCCACCTTTATTTTTGTCAGAAAATCATCAGTAACTCAGTTATCTGTGTTTTTATGTTCCTAAAACTCTTTTTTTTCCCCACTTACTTATTCACTCTGAAACTTCATTTTTATTTCTTATTTTATCTGGGTTTCTGTACTGTATTTGCCAAAGGTTGGGTCAATGTAAACACCCTCTCTCAAATAAAACAACTTATTGACTTCATTAATCTTGCTTTTTTGCTGGATTATTTTGTCATTTACTGACTGTTTTCTTTATTACTTCTTTCCTCCTATTTTTGTGAGTCTATTTTTTGTTTTTTTCTTCCAAAAAATCTATGAGTTGATTGCTTAATTCATGCTTTTTACTCTATCTTGTTTAATAATGAATACATTTGAGTCTGTGGGTTTATCTGAGTATATAGACTTTTAAATTTTGCAAATATTTTATTTTATTTTATTTTATTTTATTTTATTTTATTTTTTATTTTTATTTTATTATATTTTTATTTTATTTTATTTTATTTTATTTATTTATTTATTTATTGAGTCATAGCTGTGTACAATTTATTTTTTTTTTTGAGACAGAGCCTCAAGCTGTCACCCTGGATAGAGTGCTGTGGCATTACACTCACAGCAACCTCCAATTTCCGGGCTCAAGTGAGTCTCCTGCCTCCACCTCCCAAGTAGCTGGGACTACAGACGCCCACCACAATGCCCGGCTATCTTTTTTTTTGGTTGCAGCTGTCATTGTTGTTTGGCGGGCCCGGGCTGGATTCGAACCCGCCAGCTCAAGTGTACGTGGCTGGCGCCTTAGCCCATTGAGCCACAGGCGCCGAGCCAAAATTTTGCAAATATTTTAGAAGAAGGAAATCAATATTTATTGAACACATACTCTGTCAGAGGCTGCACTGAGTATTTCACATCCCTCCTCATTTGTAAATGGAAGGACTTGTCCTGCTTTGCAAGGCCAGTGGGAAAGTGCCAGAGACACCCCAGGACCCCAGCACCCAGGCCTCGGCAAGGCTTGGTGGATGCCAGCATTGTCTGAGTTGTTTCATCATTGTTCTCCCAACTGTCCTTATAATTTGTATTATCAGACCGATTTTATGCATGAGGAAACAGAGGTTCAGCAAAGTAAAGGAAATTGCTCAAGGTCTCAAGGTTACTCAGGGAGAAGTGCCAGGGCAAGTACCAGGTCTGTCAGAACAGGCTCCCCCAAGTTCCACCCCTGCCCCCCAACCCCTGCTCTGGGGAGCCCTGGAGAAAAAGCCACAGGACAACAGTGAAGAAGAGCCATGGCTGGGAGCAAGGAAACCAAGCCGACTGTCTCTGTTCCTGGTCCCCAAACCCCCAGCCTCACCTCTTCTTTACTTCCTGTGTGCGGAGGACCTTTAGCATCCTGCTGTGACTGCAGGTCTCTTGGAGAACTTTAGTCCCTTATTCTAGAAGAAGAGAAGACAGTGCAAGGCTGTGAAAGTACTCTAAGCTGTGTTAAAACTGGGTCCAGGAGGCGCCCTGAGCACCGCTGGAGCCCCTCCCCACGTTCTTCCCTGCTTGCCGTGTTGGGGGAGACCCTAAGTCCTGCCCATCCCTGCTCTGTCAGGGGGTTAGGCTTGGTATTGCTCCAGGGTTCCCCGGCCCAAGAGGGCCTCTCCTGGCACTGACAGGGTCTGGCTTTGGTGGAGAAAGCAGTGGAAGGTGGATTAGTGAGATGATGTCCCCTGGGCCAGGGGCTTTGCCCCTTAGTCTGCATCCCCACCAGGAAACTCTGGCAGTGTAGAAAGGGCTGGCAGGTTCTAGAAGGACCATGACTTGGTACAATAAGCTATTGAGGAAATGAATCCATTTCTACTTTGCAGGCCTGCTTTCTGGGGATTTATTTATTAATATAAAAAGAATGATGCAGGACCAGTTACCAAATTACACAGACCTATGCCACAGAACTCAGGTAGAGCTGCACAGAGAGGAGACTGAGGGCAATCCCATGGCCTTCTAGTGGGGACAAGCCGAGAGCTGGCTAACATGGGGGCAGGAGCCAGACCAAGAGCCTGGTCCTCTCCCCAAATGCCCAGGGGTCCCCTTTAAGGCCTTGCAATTCTTGTGCCTGCTGACTCTGCCGCCACCAGCTTTCCTCAGACATGGCAGAGTGCTGAGGCTGGTGGGTGCCTTGGAGTGGCCATAGAGCTGACAGGTGCACACCTTGCATCCTGATGGTTGGACTTGAACCTGGAGTCCAGAAGGCCTAAGCTGATTTTTGAGAGATGCATTTCCCAAGAAAGGCTGTATTATGAAAAGCTATATACTTTATTATATTTATAAAAGTCTCCTCTAACCAACCAAACTCTACTAATGTTTATACCAACAGCCCCAACATGATCCAAAGATCTGATAGGCTCAAGGTTCCCATAGTAATTCCAAGTTCATGTTTTTCATATGATTAGAAAATAATATTTTAGGATTCCTTCGAGGTGTTAGGAACTTGTTTGGCCTCCTCTGGGACTAAAGTAAGTTTTTCCCGAAGCTTTCAAAATAAGCCAGAAGGCTTGGAAACAGGTATACTGGTTACTTGGATTCTCTGATTAAGAAGACAGTCCTTTTCTGTGTATTTATTTCAAACTAGAGTGAGCAGAGAGTCTGCAAAGCATATTCACTTTGCCGCTGCCATGAGCACATTAAATGTAATTTCATATGTCTTTGATGATTCCTGGTCTTTGAGAGACTCCTATCATCATTATTTATATCAATTCTCATTGTTTGGGGCTAGATACACAGAAATAGAAGATACAAAGAATTGGATTGAGTTTGCTCTAACCATAGCACTAACTGTGACTTACCAGAAAGATCTCTGGTATAGCCACACTGTTTAAAATACACATAAAAGATGATAGGAATGCATTAGAAATCACAAAAAAGAAGAAAGTCTCCTCTAATAAATGCCATATCCTATTTATTTTTGATGATTTAATAAAACACTGGCCTGTGGGACGGGAATGACAATTGCTGCAAGGATCCCGAGTCCTTACTTATGTCATTACCTCCTGCGCACTTATGCCCGGACGGCCTGTCTTGTCAGGTACATTTGCAGCTCCCTGACACCTGCCTTCCTGAGGGCAACAAAGCCTGAAGAAGTAAGAGAACTTTCCTAACTTAGATTTGAAGCACCTTTTAAAGAACTAACTTCTACCCCTAGAGACAAAGTGAGTGCTGTCTTAGGCATCACACTGGGACATAAAGACACAGAAGATGCTCATGGCTTTTCTCCCTCTTTCCCACCAAGGATTTGTCATGGGGCCCTCCACACTTCATCCTGGAAGGTGCAAGCAAATTTGACATCCAACAAGGAAGAGCAGGTAAGAACTCAAGATCTTCCCTCTTGGCCCTGGATGAGGGCAGGCTGCCCCACATCACAGGTGTGCATGGGGAGCAGAGGAAGACAGGTCTGTGCCAGCTTCTGAAGGGGCGAGGCTGGCTCCCTGGGCTGCTGTACATGGACTACTCACACTCATTCCTGCAGCCTGCATCCGCCTGCCCATGCCCAACTGCTCAGCAGTGGGTGTGCAGGGCCATTTGGAGTGAGGGGTTACCAAAAGAAGGAAAAAAACAAACCTGCTGTGTAGTCTGAGCATTGAGCACAGGAAAGCATCAGCTGCTGGAAGCGGGGAGAGAAAGAGAAAAGAGAGAGGCAGACAAACATTGGGTCCTGCCATGGCACGGGAGACATTTGCACGTGTGATTCCATTCACTCCTTGCAAGCCCCCATTTTATATGTGTGGAAATGGAGAAGCTATGTGGTAGAATAATTTACTTAATGTCGCACAATCAGTAGCCAATAGGGTCAAGAATCCAGGGCTGTCTGATTTTCTGGTTCCTACTCCACCAGAGAGCCCCAGAGCAAGGAGCTGCTCAGATCAAAGGGTGTGGACAGGGACACAAGGTCCACCTAAGAGCAGGCCTCTGGGCAGTCCCAGGTCAAGAGAGGCCCAGGAAGAAGAAGCCAAGAGTGGAGGGCCCCTCATCCAGGGCTAAGGGGGCAGAACTACCAGCCAGGGAGAGGAAAGTAGACAGGAGTCTGGAGGAACCAGCAAAGACAACCATCCCTTAAAGAACAGACTCTAAATCAGTGGTTCTCAACCTGTGGGTCACGACCCCTTTGTAACAATGAAAATACATCCTGCATATCAAATATTTACATTACGAGTCATAACAGTAGCAAAATTACAGTTATGAAGTAGCAACGAAAATAATTTTATGGTTGGGGGTCACCACAACATGAGGAACTATATTAAAGGGTCACGGCATTAGGAGGCATTAGGAAGATTGAGAACCACTGCTAAACTTTCAAAATACGGGCTTACAAATGATCTGTACCTATACTTGGACTTCACCTGGTGGAATCACTGTGTCTAAGACAAGTCAATAGAAGCCTGTTGTTCACAGCCAATGATCCCCCCATTAGAGTTTCACCTGTGAATCACTAAGGCTGGCAGAGAAATTTGCCATAGCTTTAGCTCTGGGCACCTCTGGCAAAGAAGACTGGGGGGCAAGCTGGCCTTCCATCTCTCCCAAAGCCTGACTGGGGCTCCCTGCCCTCCTGCACCAGCCATGCCCCCACCACCATCACCACCACCAGCCTCTTCTCTGTCTTGCCTGGACCTAGCCTTTGTGAATCTTGTCTAAGAGGAAAAACCCAAAACAAAAGACATTATTCACAAGGAGGTATACAGACTCCAGGGGCAAGGACCCGTGACACTATGAGATGGGGCTTCCACATGGGCCCAGTCAGGCTCTCCCAGCTTCTCTCCTCTCCTTGCAGGAGACTGCTGGTTCCTGGCAGCGCTGGGCTCCTTGACTCAGAACCAACAGTGTCTGCAGAAGATTCTGATGGACCAGAGCTTTGCCCACCAATATGCGGGGATTTTTCGTTTCCGGGTACGTGTACCACTCTGATGCTCCTTAGACGATGGGGTTCTCTGTGAGTGCAAGGGAGATGAGAGTCTTTAATTTTCTCATGGCCTGGTGGCCTGAGATCAAAGTGACGCTCACGCATTAGTTAGCCTGCCTACCTCCCAAAAAGGATTTGAGCTTATAATCTGACAGCACATAGGAAAGATAAGATTTAAAATGTTTGCATGTAAATAAAAATGGCAGACACAATCAGCACAGAGTCATTGATCCAGAACCCTGTAACCATCAGAGTTTTTGCCTCTGTGTCTATTCTTGTGCCATATTGTGTTATTTTGATTACAGTAGCTTAATAGGAAGTGGCAACATCTGGCAGGGTAAGTTCTCCTTCATTATTCATTATTCTTTTCTCAAAACTATCTTGCTAATTCTTGCACATTTATTCCTTCATGAGCATTTTAAAACCATTTTGTCTAATTAAAAAGAAAAGCCCGTGTAATATGGAATGAAGCAGCTTTAAATTTCTGCATTAACTTGAAAAAATTACATTTTTATTCCTTTAATTATTCCTTTCCAGAAACATGGTATACCTTTCTGTTTGTTCAGAACTAGTTTTATGCCCTTCAATAAAAAATTATAGTTTTGTTTTCATCCTCGTGTATCATCTTCTTGGTAAATTTATTCTCAGATATTTTACCATTTTGCCGCTGATGTAAATGAGGGTTTTCTTCCCCTGAATTTCTAACTAGATGCTGTTGAAAAGAGAAAAACTACTACTTACTACATATTAAACTGCATCTAGCTACCTTACCAAATTCTATTATTAGTTCTCATATTCTTTTCCTCTCTAGCAGAATCTAGATGGTTTTACTTACTCAATAATATTGTTTACAAATAAAGATAATTTTATCTCTTTTTAATATTTGTAGAACTTATTTTGCTCTTTGACACATCACATTAGTTAGAACCTCACAGTTTTGATAAGAGTCACAAAAGCTGAATTCTATCCTCTCTTGATTTTTAAAACTGTGCTTTTTGTATATGCCACTCTGTTACTGCGTTCTTGGATTCAAGTTGCTATAAATTTTGTTAGACTTTTTGTACTCATATCATGGGTAAAATTGGTTTCTAGTTTATGTTATTTTATCATGTAGCTTTTTAAAATAACTGAGCTTTACAGTTTTTAAAATTTGAAATAATTTGAATAATAGTCCCTAATTATTGATTATCTATTCTTTGAAAGTAAAATAGACAGTAGTTAACTTACCTGGGCCTGCCTCCTTAATTGTGATTTCTTTAACTCTTCCAGTGTATTCAGTTAGATATTGATTTGCTTGGGTTTTTTATTGCTGCTGGAATTAACTCTTTAAATTTATGCTTTTTGGGAAAAATCAACCATTTCTTCAGTTTTTCCAAATATACTGCTGCTTGTATCACTGTCTGATAATTTGTTTAAATTTTTGTAATGTGAGGCTAAATCTGCTTTTTCAATCGCAGTGCAGTATTTTTATTTTTGCTTTTTTTCTCCTGCCTTATTCTTTGGTGCTCAAAGGTTTGTGGTCTTTCTATCTTCTTGTTGGAGTAAAACTTGTATAATATACCTCTTTGTTATATTTAATGGTTCTGACCTTAAATTTCTTTTTATCTGATGTTCATACTGCCACCCCAGCTTCCTGCTGTTTGCATTTCCCTGTCTAATCTTTGCTCATCTTTTTATCATCAATTTCATTTTCAATTTTATAACTGTATGTTTCTCGTAAAATGCATATTTAAAACTCATGGTTTACTACTGTTTCTTCCACCCTTTATTTCTCTTTATCTTGAGATTTTTATTGTAGCTTAACCTTCATTCGATAGAAGTAGTTCCTTGAATAATTTTCTCAGAAAACGTAAGTTTTTTATTTGCTCTCACTTAAGAATGGTATTTTTAGTTTAGTTTAGAACAACTGGATCACATTTCTTTTCCTGAAAAGTATATAATCATCGTCCCTTGTCTTGTAACTTTCCAATATTGCAGAAGAAAAATTTAATAGTAATCTATTCTCTTGACTTCGTATGCAACGTGTTCTTTTAAACTGCAAGTCTGTAAGAGCCACGCTCTCTCCTTGGAGTTCAGACTTTTCTTTAGAAGGTACTTAGATGTGTTTCTTCTAAAAATCAATCTTGCCTGAAATTCAGTGAACTTTTTCAACCTGAAAACCTACATCCTTCTGCTCCACTAAGTTTCCTTCTGTTATTTCCGGGCCCCCTCCTTTATCTTGTTTTTGACTCCTGGTATCCAAGTATTTGCATGCTCGGTCTCCTGACAGGCCTCCAGGTGATGTTACTGTTGCTGCTCCAAGGACTGTATCAGGAGCGAGCTACAGCATCCAGGACTCAGTAGCGTCTGGGCTTACCCAGCGGTATCCACGCTGGTGAGAGTCAGGACACCTGGCTGGATATGACAATTCACCACCCAGACAGGGAGAACATATTCTGCCCTTCTGGGTGACAAAGAAAGTCACACTGTTTCTCAGGAGCAATTGCAGTGGGCTGACCTCTGTGGATCTCATCACTGTGAGCTCACACACTGATCTGTGGAAGTGACCCATTGCCTGGGGCACCTCTGGGCCTCTGCCCAAAACACTTCTGATGTCCCTAATAGGCACTTTACTGTTAACAAAATGGCAACAGTGTGGTTCCTGAAGGATGCAGATGTTATCCAAATGCCAGCCCTCCACTCCCAGAGATGTGGACCAGGGAATGCAGGTTGGTGGCCTTATTTTTAACCTCTGGTCAGGCCACTGGTATCCTCTCTGGGAGTGGCAGTCTTATTTAATGTTCCCTTTGTTTAGGGATAACAAGTTTGGTCAGCATTCCTGGTGTGGGAAGGTAGGGTGAAGGTGACTTCTAAGATAAACTCACCAGGACTCTGGTTCTTGATGGCCTACTGTGTGCCAGGCACTGTCCAAGGTGCTGAACAAAATAGCTACTGAAAAATAGTCTCTACTCTCAAAACTATGATCGCATTTTCACAGTCTCAACTGATCTGAATCACACCCTATGGGGTAGGTCTTTCCTCACCATTTGACAGATGAGGGAACTGAGTCACAGAGCATTAAATGTCTTGTTCAATGTCTGTTATTTGGATAACAAGAGGCAAAACCAGAATTGAAGTATAGTTCTACCAACTGGATGCTGTTATATGTTGTTACCCAATTAAGCACACAATCCATATTATCCTTCCAGTACTCCCTTCTGAGGGCTGGAATTTGCTTCCTCGGTGTTCAGACATGTTTTACAATCTCCCTCCTAATATCATCGCTGTGGCCGCTCGGCCTTCCCGCCTCCTCACAATAATAGGATCGTGAGTCCACAGCTGTGCAGAACCTGCCACAGTGCACTGGCTCTTTGCTGAGTGTGAGAATCTCTTCCTTGCTTGTCTCCACTAATATCTGTCTCAGTTTCCATTTCTGCTCTAAAAGTGTGTCCTTGGCTGGTATGTGACAGCCTGGCATCTGGGAGGACCAGCTGTGGAAAAGGCCAGTGGATGAGAGATCACATCCAGCCAGCTTCCCGCTGAGCCCAACTGGTGGAGACTTGCCCTCACCAAGGCTCAGGCCTGACGCTGGAAGCTCTGCTGCTTCTTCTGCACAGGAGAGTCCAGCAAAGAGACTCCACAAGGCTGGCTTTGTTATGAATTTTCCTCATTTGGCGATGTCCCTGGGTGAACCATTTAGAGTTGAATGCTAAAGATTAGAACAGTCTGTTTTGGAGAGGAACATCTGGTTCATTTGCACTCTTAGCAGTAGCCCTGCCAGCCCGTTTCCTTTCTGCTATTCGAATGGCAGAGCCGGCTGGACGGGAGGAAGCGGGTCTGTCACTCCTTAGTCCTGAGCCATCATCTGCCTCCAGGCCTTTGCCCACACTGTCCCTACCGCCTGAGATGCTTTCCCTGTCTTCTCGCCACCTGCTCAAATCCTTCATCTCCTGGAGGCTATGACTCCCTCACATCAGCCCTTTATTAGCAGCATTGGCTCCCCTCCCATCATTCTGTGTATAAGAAGTACCTGGAGACTCCCATGCATGTCTTTGAAACTCACAAAGGACTTGCCAAAGTGAGGCCTCAGTGAGTAGCAAAGTCAGGCAGGACCCAGTCTCTTCCTCCCTGCCTGCATTTTCCTTGACTAACTTGGTCTATGTCTCATTTTCTCCACCTGCCGGTAGAGAGGCTGTTCCTGGCCCAGCCACCTGGGCTGGGATTTTGTTCAGGAGAGAGTTCATTGTTATATCAGGTCACACTGCAACTGTGGTTAGCTTTCGGCAGAAGTTAGAGGGTCCCTCCTGTTAAGGCACATACTTGGTTCTCTTCCAGTTTTGGCAGTGTGGCCAGTGGGTGGAAGTGGTGGTTGATGACCGCCTGCCCGTCGTGGACGATGTCTGCCTCTTCGTATATCCTCGAAAAGACAACCAGGAGTTCTGGCCCTGCCTGCTAGAGAAAGCCTATGCCAAGTAAGTAGGGGCCCCTCAGCCCTGTCTGCCCAGCAGCTTGCAGACAGGTGCTGTCCATTAGTTGGCCCTGGGCTATCCACAGCTCTCCTGGATGCAGGCAGAGCCCTTCAGATCACCACAGCCTAGGCCACCTGGCTGGGCATCCTCCCTAAGCAATCAGTGCGTGCAAAGGTCAGTGTCGGTGGGCAGAGCGGGGGCTGGACAGAAGCATGCACTGACAAGGCAGTGACTGCCAGCCTGCTCTGTGGGCCCAAGTGAAATATAATGCCAAGGGCAAAAAGTATGATGGGAGAGCAGAGGACAGTGAACACTGCTGAAACTCCCAGGGTCACACTGAAGCTGAATGGAGGAGGTGGCACTTCAGCGAGGCCTTGAAGGATGGGTAGAATTCCAGCAGTGGGGAGGAAGTAGGCAGAAGGAGGTATCATCAGGGTGGGACAGGTCTGGCGTGGCTGCTGTGGGATGTCACTTGTGACAGGGATGGAGAGAGCATGCTCATTCTCATTCAGTCAAATCACCGTGGCTCAGGGACTACTTGGGGTGTTGACAAGCTCAAGGACTTGTAGACATCCCAACTCACACGGTTGACTTAGACTTTTTTGGTTGCTGTTACTTGACAGATGTTTATAGGGCATTTAGCTTTATGCCAGGTGCTGTGCCTGACGCTGGGATAGACACTCTCGGACTGGCCCAGTGGCCACTGTCCAGGACTGTGTATGTGTATGTGTATGAGTGGAAGAGGACACGGTCACAAAGACCCACATAGATGACAAAGAGACGTTTAAGCTCTCCATAATCAAGAAATGCAAATAAAAAGAATAACAAAATGTTTCTCTCCCCTGTCAGACTGGGAAGGTTAGAAAGCTGGAGAATGCCAAGTATTTTCCAGAACGTGGGCTCCAGCAGTCCTCAGCCCTGGGGGAGCAAGCATAGAGGCGGCCTTCTGAGGGATGGCTTGACAACTGGTTGGTTCCATGCACTTCTTACAGTGCCATAAGGGTTGCATGGAGTGTCTGTCACCAGAGTGGGCAGGTACAAGGGGGTGGGTGCCCTCCACAGAGAGCCACCCAACAGTTGGAAGCCACAGATTACATCTGCGGTAGTGTCAGGATGGCTCTGGGGGTGCTGAGCAATGGGGGCAAGGAGCCCCGAGCCACCCACACAAAGCTAGTTGTGAAATGGAAACTCTGTGCCTGCAACGCACATCTCACCAGACGCCTGCAAACAAAACCGTGCTTGTTAAACATCCGGTGTAGTTGTCTGGGGTGGAGAGAGGTGAGAGAACAGGGATAAAAGGAAGGAAAGGAAGGAGAGAAAGATGAAAGAGAGAGAGTGAAAGTTCACTAAATGAAATGGGGAGAGGGAAAGAGGCACCCAGGGAAATAGAAGGGGAAAGACAGGGACGCCCATGAGGACTGGCCTCTATGGCTGGAGAGGCCCTGGCCGTGGTTTTGCTGCCGAGCTCGGGGCCTCCCCGCATCTGCTCTGCCCGGTGGCCGGCCTGTGCCCCTCTCCCACTGGCAGCCCGTCCTTATCGTGTGTCTTTCCCCTGCTTCCTGCTCCTTTCTTCACCTTCCCCGGGACTCTCACTTCTTCCAACCACTCAGCCTGGCTTCTGTCTGTGCCCCATGCTCCTTTTCACCAGTTCCCTGCCCATTATCCAGTTCCAGCGGGTCAGAACCTGGCTGGCCAAGCTGGGCCAGGTCCCCACTGGTCCAATCAGGCTCAAGTGGCTATAAAGAGGGTGGCCAGGTTAGCTGTCGTGTGGCCAGGAGCTGAGGAGGGGACAGTTTTTCTCAGAACGGCTGTGTGTGACGCAGACACGGCGAGGGACGCGTCAGAGCTTAAATAGTTGTTGACAAATGAAAGCACAGAGGACCACACCCTCAAGGAGAAAATGGAGAAAATGAATAAGAGTCACAGAGTTAGGAGGTTCCAGAGATCATCCTCACCAATGGGGAAGCTGGGTCTCCAGACACTGATGAGATGGCAGGTGTGAGCAGTTAACCTGGGTCTTTAGTCCCCTGACTGGGGACATCATTTAACAAGAGCTCAAATGTCCCATCAGCTCTTGCTGAGTCCAGTCCTGGGTCCCCAGGGGTGGCAAGAATGCCACAGCCCACATTGTCCTCATGAAAGTCACCATCTAAACAGTGAGATGCCTCAAGACTTCTTCCTGTTCTCTTTCTTTTGAGGCAAATCATGAAAAACTAATGTTTTTGCTTATTTCCAGTGTCAGAAAGAGCTGCTCATTAGCATCTGAGAATGAAGCCCAGATAACGGCCAAGGTTGTTGAGCCAATCCACGTGCTTGGGAGGTTAATTCACTTCTAAGCTACTTACACAAACACGGCTGTTATCTTCCCGGTATAAATTCAGCCCTCATCACTCCAGGGCCTCGCGTGTTCCTCACGTATGAGGAGGCGGTAGGGTGGCTCCCTGGGAGAATTAGAAAGCTTGCAGAATGAAATGAGGACTTTGACCCCATTTTGTTAACAGATGACCTAAAGCAATCATTCAGCTTGAAAAGAAATGGGAAAGTGGACCCAGAATCCACATTGCACCACCCGAAGAAATGTGGCAGGGGCTAAAATATCTCAAACTATTAAAGCTATTTAAACCCGTCTCCCCTATCCAAACAAGGAAGTTCAATAATTCAGGAGTGAATTCAATAGAATTTTAGTATCTTAGATCTGAAAGGGCCCTCTGTCAGCAACGAATCCTACCTTCCTCTTGGAAAGAATAGGACACCGAGGCTCAGTGAGGTGAAGTGACTTGTCCCAGATCACGTTGCATCTGAAGCCAGGAGGGGCGAGCCCTGTTCTCCCGGGTCACGTGCCTTCCCATATCCCCTGGTGTTGTCAGCCCTGCAGGAAAAGGATTGGTCTATTTGCTTCCTTTGGAACTCAGTGTCTGGCACGCAGGGACTGTCCATCTAGACAGGGTCCTTTTCCCCCAGAAGGGTGTGGGCTGCAGCCAGTGGACACATGGACTTCCATTATGCTTGGGTTCTGTAAATGAACTGGCCAAGTCAGTCAAATGTGGGGAAAAGAAAACTATGTTTAGAGTTTTGTTTTCCCCAGAGGTCATGAGCTAGAGAGGGGCTGCAGGATGCCAGTGGGCGGGCTGCACACCCTTTTTCTCAGAATCTGCAGCACTGAGCATTCTTTCTGGCGCTGCCGAGACGTCTGAATCCTTCCCCCTTTCATATCATTGCCCAGCAGAGAGACAGTTCCCCTAAATGAGGCTGAAGCAGAGGGATGGGGACAGGCGCTCTCAGAATTCCTGGTTCAGGTGACAAGGAATAGTGACAGCTGTGGTGAGCACAGCTCTCTCTCTCTCTCCTTTCCTTTCTATTTCCCGTCAGCAATTGGGTTTAAGAATAGTCGCCGTGTTCCTGAAGCATCAGCAGGATCCCTGAGCTGGTGTTTGTAAAGCAGGAAGATGGCTGCTTGTCAAAGCACCCAGCTGCCACGGGGTCAGGCATGGGGGGCACTGCGGACAGTGGGAGAAGGCCCCGGAGGGCGCCCAGTGGGGACTGCTGGCCGAGTGGCCGGGAGCCCTTCCGCTGAGCTGGGAGTCTCTGCGGGTGCCAGACACCAGCCAAGGCCCAGGGACACTGAGACAGAGTTAATGTACCCACAGAGTGGGGCAGAGGACTGTCCCCACTGCTGCTGTTCTGTGGTGGCTTTGGCACGTCCCCATTTGAAACCAGAGAAGACACAGTTGCAGTGAGCAGGTGGTGGCACTGGGGGAGAATGGGTTCTGGACCCCCTGCCTTGTGGGTGTCCAGCACCTCAGAAAGCCCTCTCCGTTCAGAAGCAGGAGCCAGAATACATGTGGGATGTTAGCAGAGTCCAGCATCTGGACCCCCTGAGCACACCCATGGCCAAAGGCAGGCTCTGCAGTTGACTGAGCAAACGCTCCAGAGATAAGAACCGAGCACCAGCCCTAACCCCGGGTCAGGGTCAGGGAGCACAGTGATAAGATCCAGAACCAGGGTTAACGTAAGTTGAGATAAATCTATCATGTGGCAGTTCCTGTAGAATTGTCCCTTTGTCCTGCATATCCTTATGTTTCTTTAATGAAAAGCTTTCTAAGCTGTTCCTTCATGCCTAGGACAGTGCCCTCTTACAGCGGTCGCTTGCACAAATTTGCTGAAGTGAACGTTCTGGAATTCTGTGTGATCTCCAGGTGGAGAGAGTGACAGATGGAAACAGGGTGAAAATGGAGTGTGTGAGGGGTTTTTGGAGCTGACCCAGTGGCTATCTCCTTATGAAAGTCCAAGGTTAGGGAGGGGGAGGATCTTATACAAGGCTAAAGACCCCGTTAGAGGGAACAGCAGTACCTAGGCCCTGCCCCCATGTGACTTTGCATCACCAGAACAAAAGCCACAGCAGGGCTTCTGTCAGGGTCACCTGGTTTTTGGAGGGTTTTTTATAGGGTCACCTGGTTTGAGAGCAGACTGGGAAATGACTTTGAGGAAAAATATCTACACCAGTTTAAGACAGAGGCTGAGAGTGCCTGGAGAAAGGGTACAGAGTGGCAAACAGGAACAATTCAGCAATTCTCTGGCTTCTTCAGAAGGCTTTTATTGATTTCTAACCAAAGAGCATATGCAAAATGCAAAACTATCAAAAGATAGGGTTGAAAGAATCCCAAGTTCCCTGGAAGATTGGGGAGAGAGACAGGCGGGATGAAAAGGTCAGGGGGTTGCTAACAAACAAACAGCTAGAAAGGGGGAGAAGAAAACTAGTTCGATCCCCACGGGGGAAGTCAACCAGGTTCCCTAATCTAACTGTAGATCACAAGTTCAAGGGACTTAGCTCTCTTTCAGTCCCGCCCCACCTGCTCACTGTGGTGCACAGGGATACTTCCACCTGCCCCACCTCCAGGCTCTTTTCACCTTCTGTGGTCTTGATGAGCCCACCCCCCCAGCTTTCCCTGATGCCCCTGGATTGAGGCAGGGCACCCCACTGAGAAGTCAACCTATGTACCTCCCACAGCCTTCCCCGCTGCCTGGCCTAGTGAAGAGCTCTGCCTCCGTCTGTCCACCCCGTTTAGGACTGCAGGTCCCTAGTGAGAAGCCTGCATGTCAGAGGAAGACGTGGCCCCCAATGGGCAGCTTTGATGACAAGAGGCTGCCCCAAGGTCCTGCCCGACCTGGCCTCAGCTCCACATCCTTTCTCGGATTCCACGGGAGCTCTTCAGTTCACCCCACTGATAAGAACCTGAGCTCTCGAAGTAAATCAGGCTTTGTTAGGCCCCTGGGTCTGTAGTTCCATTGTGACTGATCAAGATGCTCTCTCTCCCAGGGAGCACCGGGCCTCCTTGCCCTGCCTATCTCCCTATAAGCAGAAACCCTAGGGGCAAATGGGAGGCTGGGAAGGGGTGCTTTGGGAATAAGCATGAAGGCTTTAAGCAGTTGACTTTCGGGATGTGTTATATAAGACTCATCCTTACCTATGTTACCCTTAGTAGAGTAGCTTACCTGGTAACTCTGGGAATGGGGATTCTGGGTCAGGGTTTGCACAGAGCGAGAATAGAGGCTACCAATGGCAACGGGGTCATGATGCCAGGCTCTCCAAGGGCAAGAATGGGGTCTTGCTTGTCTTTGAACACACACCTAGCATTGTCCTTGGCCCATAATCAGTACTTCCCGCTGTCATTAAGGGGAATAGGAGGCAGTGGATACTCAGTAACAATGTTGAGGCTTCACTAAGGGCTGACAGCGTGCCCGGCACCATGTCAAGCACAGCCCTGTCCAGTGAAGTCACATGCCCAGGATCAAGCAGCTAAACTTGTGATGAAATTGGGATTTAACCCCTGACCTGCGACTCTGGCGCCTGCGCTTCCCACCTCTTCATGATGATGTCACTGTGGAACTGTCCAGGCTCCAGGGACTGGGGGAGGAAGGTGGAGAGGACAATACAAGCTGGAGTGGTTTAGGCAGCCCCTGACCTGGGACATGTGCAGAGGTCAGCGTACAGCTTCCCCACCTGGGTGTCTCCCCAAAGGCTCCGCAGAGGCTAATCCAGCTTCCCCCTCACAGGCTGCGGGGATCCTATTCCCACCTGCACTATGGCTACCTCCCAGACGGCCTGGTGGACCTCACGGGGGGCGTGGTCAGCAGCATCCCCCTGGACTCCTCCCCGTCCCAGCTGCTGACGGTGGTGAGGACAGCAGCCGAGAAAGGCTACCTGATGACCTGTACCACCCTCCCTGGGGTGAGTAGATGGGAGGCCCTCGGTTCTGTGCTTAGCCAGTGGGCTGTTCCGGTAGAGGGGGGAATGACAACGGCCAGTCTGGAGCACAGATGGCCTGCTATACCCTGTAATGCCTCCGTCTGGGGCAGAGACAGCAGGATTCACTTGTAGGAGAGAAGCCAGGCTCGGAGAAGTGCTCACTCTCACACAGCCGGGAAGTAGCTGGGCGGGGCCTCCAAAGTTGCTGACACCGAAGCCCTGACAGGAGCCATAGGGCCCACAGTGCCTGGGAAGGGGGTGGCATTTACCATCCATCAGAGAAGGCAGTTCACTTTGCCTTAAGTTTACAGGGAGACTTGGGGACCTCCAGTTCTTCCTGGCTCTAAAGGTAGCACCCCAAAGGTCCCTGTCCCATTTTGAAAGCTTGGACCCTCAAAATTGTTTGAGTCTGTTCTTTGGATCTGACTCTCTATTCCTGGGAATGCCTCTCGTGAAACATGGGCTTTGACTCACACATCTCTAATCTGAAGCGCCCCAGAACCCCGAGATGCCCTGTAAACCCCGGCTACTCACAGCACAGGGGCTGGGCATGCCTGACCCCTACAACTGACCCAGAGGCAAATGAGTGGCAGGTCCCTGTGGGGCCCTGTCGTGGGGGTGATCTCTGGAGGCATAAAGTCCCTGGAGCCTCACCCACCAGGAAAGGCTTCCAACTCAGCCTCTCTAGAAAAGAGTTCCAGGCCATGCACCATTCCCAAGTGAGTCAGTGCTGAACTGTTTGTCCATCTCTTTAAAGAACCTGTGGGTGTTCAAAACTTGGTTTGCTTATCTGCTTGGCAGCCCACAGTTGAAGCAGAGATGAACGGGCTGGTGAGTCAGCACGCCTACACGGTGACCAGGGCTGAGCAGGTAAGGCCGCCTGCTGTCTCATAAGCTCTCCCCGACCTGTGCCCCAGTGCCCAAATTCTCGTTCCTCTAGGCAGGGGTCAAAACAAAGCTAAAATGAGTATTTATTACCTTTATCACCACAGTGGCACCCGCTATGGACAGTAGCAATTTCTGTTCATTTCTGTTTACCCAGGAACCCACCAGAGGTCTTGCTGTCCCTGAGCTGATTTCAGATAGATCAGCCAAACAAAGAGGCAAAATGAATGACCCAATTGACTCTGGCAGAAAGTTTTGCCCTGAAAGGGGTTTTATTTGTTATATACAAATGACCCTGCTATGATAAAGACACTTCAAAATACAGGGGCCTAAACAGGACAGAGTTCCATTCTCTCCCAGGTAGATGGCTCTGCTGTCCCCAGCATGGGGCCTCTGTGAGCCCAAGTTGGCTGATCCAAGTCCCCTCATCTCCCAGCCGGGGAAGAGAAAGTGTCCAGGGGACTCAAGCATCCACATAGAAGGCAGCAACGGGAAAGGCATGTGTCATTTCCTCTCACATCCCATCAACTTGAACTAAATCACATGGCCACCCAAGGCCCACATGGCCACCCGAGGCCAGGGGGCCTGGAAAATGACTGTCTGGCTGGACGGCCATATGCCCAGACAAAACTTTCTTCTTGTGAAAGGGGAGTGGGAGTAGCTTTGGAGGACAGTCTTTTCCTTGATGGAAAAACTGACTTTCAGTTAACAAAAATGTACGTATTACTGTGTGTAATATAATTTGAGCTGGAAAACACTGCTGAAGTCCCGATGCCTTTGTTTATAAAGGGAGAAGCCGAGGCCTGATGGGAGAAATGCCTTCCCCAGGGTGATGCAGAAAGTCACCTGTGAAATGGCCGTCAGTGTCCATCTACGCCCATCAGGCAGCCGTGCGTGACGGCACTTCCTGGCCTTGCGGGGTTTCTGCACACGTCCCCCCTCTCTGTAGTTGCCACGATTCTTATGATCTGGTCATAATGCCATCTAAGCCCGAACTCCACACTGCAGGGTGCGCTCATCACAGGTCCTGATGGGCCATGGCGTGTGGTGCCATGTCCCACCTGGCTCTCACACCTGCCCTGCCTCTCTCTCTACCCACCTGGCTCTCCTGCCTACTCACCTCAGGCCAGTGTACCATTATTTCATGTTCTAGTGAGTGTCCCAGTCACAAAATGGGGACAATATCTCCCCGGTCCCTTCCCTGTCTTCCTAAGGTAAATCAGCAACAATGCATTTCCTCTTGGGCAGCGCCTGTGGCTCAAGGAGTAGGGTGTTGGCCCCATATACCAGAGGTGGTAGGTTCAAACCCGGCCCTGGCCAAAAGACTGCAAAAAAACCCCCATTTCCTCTGTGTTAGGTGCCTACTGTCTCCGTAATAAATGCATTTTGGATCAGGGGGTGAATACTGACATATGAGTGAATTAATCATTGGCTCTTGGCCTGGTAAGGTGACATTCCTGATCCCCCCAATATAGCGTATATGTGAGGAGCTGCAAAGACATTTCCCACATCAACAGCGCTTGTCCTGCAATGCCCCAGCAGGAAGAGATCCCGGTCACGGCAGCTCCAGCCCCCCTTCCTCTGAACTGCACACCACCTGTACTGCCCTACCCTGACAAGGAGGGACAATCAATGCCATCACCTTGCTGTTTCCAGATCTGGGAAAAGAGGGAAGTCAGTTAGTAACATCTGCCTAGGGCATGGGCGAGGGAGTTGTGGTACCCTCACTATGTATTTGCTGTTCTTCCACACGACACACTTTTTAGACATTGAGACAGTTTTTGTTTCACCTCCGAACATAGAACAGAAGGGACTTGTCTACCCAGAGGTCCAGATGGACATGGGGTGTGAGTCCCCACAGAAGCTGGGTGTGGAGTGGCGTGACCACTGGATTGTAGAGCAGCTATGTAAACACCGAGGGTGACACAGGTAAACCCGGCAGTCAAAGCGTGGGCAGAGGCAGCTGGGCTCCTGAGGACTCCACTCACAACCCTCACTCTTATGTGCCCGCTGAGGACCCTGGAGGTGAGCACCACACCCCACCTGTGATGACATGTGATCAAGGTCGCGAGTCCTATATGATCCACCCTGGCTCGGCCATACTGTGTGGGTGACACTTCCCAGAATGTGCTCCCAGGAGCACTGGTCGGGTGAGCACCTCTGGAAAAACGGGCTTCCACATACCTCTGTGCAGCTCACCACACTCATCCCAGGGACATCCTGGGTGGACGCCAGCCTTTTAAAGGATCCAAGAAAGGGTGCAATAACAACACAAGTACTGCTTGGTTTTAATCTGCACTTAGCCATGAAACCATTTTTCCTGGGAGTAACTATTAATGACCAATGGAACTAGAATTCAGAAGAATGCTTCTGAGGAAATACTATTCCAGGGTGGACAACAAGGGCCACCTCTTGCCCAGTGATCCCCTTCCTGATGGAGCTGACCAGCTGCCGGGGAGTGACTCACCTGAGGTAGCCACGACCTTGGCTTCAAACGTGACCCCATGTCCCTCGTGCAAGGCCTGTCCCATTACCAGCAGTTTACTGTCACACAGGGGGGACACGAGGGCCCGAGAGTCTCCAGAGAGAGGAGGTTATAACTCTGAAGCACAAGTGCTGAGATTAAAGCAGCCCATAAATGCAGCATGCTTTTTAATCTGCTCATCGTCCCTCTAGGCAAGACGCAGACAGGAAGGCAAATGAAATTGGCACTTTTTTATTATGCACCTAGTTCAGCCGGTGACTCCCCTGGGCACAGGGGTGAGTGTTTATCTGCATGCCTCATTTAGCCTGCTTTCAGCCCCTTTGAATCACTGGCTGCCTTCATCCCCCATGCCCAGCAGAGCTCCCGACTACCCGCCAGGCACTGAGGTGGCTCATTAAGCTCTTTTGGCCACCAGGCGACCATTTCTCACGTCTCTGCTCCAAGGGCTCTGTCAGGTGCTGGCAGTTAACAATAAAGTGTAGGTAGGGCCCAGAGGGACTGGAGGTGGGGCTGGGGCTGGAGGGGTGGGGTGTGGGAACCTGAGTTTGTACCCAGGCCTGGGAGGAGGCATGGAAAGCGTGAGCCCCTTCCACTACAGTGCTGACTGGGAAAAGGGACCACAAGGAAAACAATGGGAAAGAACCCTTGAAGCCAAGTTCTCGGGCCCTGTGTGTCACTCCTTCATGGCGATGCCCTGTTGGTGACTAGGATGGGTGACTTAAGGGTTACATTTGAAGCCGAGGTCTCCAAGAATGGCCTCTATCCACTCCCAATTCCAAAACTAAGAGCCTGGGCTTTGGAGACCGACAGTGGCCGGGACTGAAATTCTGCCTCTGCCACTTACTTTGTGGCCTTGGCAAGTTGCTCTTGTGCTGAGTTTCTTCCTCTGCAAGACAGCCATTGTGTTAACGTCCAGTCAGTGAATTGGTGGGAGAAAGCAGGTTAGCCGGTACCCAGCTCTGAGCCTGCCTCCCCGCGGGGGGCCCTCTTCTCCATGGCCATGTTCTATTTGATTCAGAGCTTTCTCTGTCTCCCCTGACCAAGGCATAGCGAGCAAGTGTACCCCTTCCCTCGCCCATGCAGCCTGTCTGCTCAGACTACATTAGCACAGATCAACATCACAGATCCGATTCAATCATGTTTTAATTCCTCTTGCCAGGCTATGGGTTCCAGGCTCCTGAGAATGTAGGTTCAGAGGATTGCTGCCGTGTTTTTAAGTTTTCACAGTCCTTCCCTCTGATTTAAGTGGTGTGAGGAGCAAAGGCACTAACCAGGAAGGTGGGAGGAAAGAAGGGAAGGGTGGGTGAGGCCCCTGTGGGCCATCTGCTCACAGACAGAGGTGCCCAACCGGCTGGGATGAGGACGCCGCATGCTAGCTCATCTTGGCTATCTCAGCTCCCAGGCTGTCCTATCTTGCTCCAATCAGCCTCCTCTTCCCTCCTCACTCACCGCAGTGCTGTCAGCTCCCACCGGGCTGCTGGCGGTGGAATAGAGATGCCGTCTGTGACAGGGTTTGGAGGAGGCCGGGGACCCATAGAGTTCTCTCCTCTGCAGCCCGAAGCAACATCCCCTGCTATTTATCTGCTGTTAAATCTCAGCTCCCAGGTTCCGGGATGCAGTTGTTGGGAATGATAAAGTTGCACCTGCCCTTGCCCGGGCTGAGCAGAAAGCGGCCTATTTTCTCCTCTATCTCATTCCAACTCCACACAGGCAGCACAGAGACATTGATTTTTTTTTTCCTTTCAATTTTTTTTCTGGCTGCAGCCAAATGAGGTCAGAAGTTAAATTAGTCCTTGGAGGTAAAAAGCAGCTTCATTCATATTCCTTCTTTCTGCTGACTTTTACTGGAGAGCACTGACTCTTTCCTTTTCTGTTCTTTACAGATTCAGTACAGAAGGGGTTGGGAAGAAATTATCTGCCTGTGGAACCCCTGGGGCCACACCGAATGGAGAGGGCGCTGGAGTGACTGGTAGGGCCTCTGGAAACTTCTCTCCACCCTTCAAAGAGAGCTCATGAGGGCAGTGGTGTCTCGCCCACAAAGGGTCTCACTTCAGGCCTGTCCAGGTCACACCTACATATGGCTGTTGGTTTATCTCATGCTCCCATGATGCCATTTGCCTGATATCTATTAGACACCTGCTGTGTACACTCTGTACTAAGAGCACTGTGTCGGGTGGGTGCTGTGGGGTATACAGAAATGACAAGACC
The DNA here is from genome assembly GCA_963574655.1 of Perodicticus potto. NCBI lineage: Eukaryota > Metazoa > Chordata > Mammalia > Primates > Lorisidae > Perodicticus > Perodicticus potto. Next base: position 9,469 of record CAUYRH010036886.1, on the reverse strand, counting down.
TTCTGTCTATTCTGCAGAAAGTTACAGTCTAGAACTGGGAACCCACATACCCAAAATCAGTAAAAGGGGCAGGAGAAAGAACAGGAGCCGAACCCCCACTTGGTACACCCATGTGAGAGAAAGAGAGAGAGAGGGAGAGCAGGAGAGAGAGAAGGAAAAAGAGAGGGAGAGAAGAAAAGAAAAAGAAGGGGAGCGGGAGAAAGAGAAGAGAGAGGAAGAGACATAAGGAGAGAGGGAGAGAGGAAAAGAGAGAGGGACAGAGAGAGGGAGAGAGAAAGGGAGAAAGAGGAAATCACATTCCTTAGGAGGATCATGCCATATTATCAGGATGGAAAAGGCTTCATACCTGGGAGCAATTGGAGAAACTGAGGCAAAGATCTTTTCACTCAGTGTACTCAATTGTCAACCTCGCCCTGCTGTTCTAGGCTCCCACGTGGACGTGGTCCCTGGACTATAAATGATGAAGTCATACCTGCCCTTTTCGTAGATGTGAGCAGGCTAAGTGGGTCTCACAGGCGGCCCCTGCACAAGTCCCACAGGGGCCCCACCATGTGGTAGATGTTTTCCTGGGGAGCTGGGCTGCTGTTTCCTGGCAGCCAGAGGGACAGAATTTAGGCCCTTGTGTCCTTCCTGCCCGAGAATAAGATAGTGGTCCTAAAAGGATAGGGGGCACAGCCAGTTACTTGCTCCTCTGGAAAGCCAGTGAGCTGCCTCCATCAGGTTCCTCTGAGGGTCTGTGTACATCCAGGAAAAGTAGCAGGACACAGCCTCCACAGTGGTCACCAGTGAGGAGGGGACATAGCCTCCACAGTGGTCACCAGTGGGGGAGCACACAGCCTCCACAGCAGTCACCAGTGCGGGGGGACAGCCTCCACAGTAGTCACCAGTGGGGGCCAGTGGGAAACATGAAAACATGAGCTGAAAGGAAACGCAGGGCCTTCTGCAGGCAGGACAGCAGGCCCGCACAGGGTGAGGGTCAGTGCAGCGAGGATAGTACATTCTGGGAGGCAGATGCAAGGTCAGCTGTGTTCAGGCTGATTCCAGAGCACCCAGACCCTGGCCTAACCCCTCAAACATGGCCATGGCAGAGCTGCTCCAATCCTCCGTGAGCCTGGCACATACAGGTACTCAGCAAATGTCGGGAAAATGCACAGTTGGGGTGGGAGTAGGGAAACAGAGGGCAGGGGAGGAAAGGGGTAAAGAGCAAAATGAATTCGTGTAATAAACCCAGCTGTGATCTTCAATGCCTCCTGGAGAACAGGTCAGCCAAATAGCTTCCCCCCTACCCAGGAAGAGAATGACCTTGCAAATCCATGAACCAGCCCAGGCTGGACAATGTCTTCCCTCTCCACACCCTTTTCCCTTCTCTCTTGCCTCTTTTCTTTCTTTCTTTCCAGAGATGTCCTTTGCACTTTCTGACCTCAGTCCTAATGACCTCCGGTCTTTTCTGGTTCCCTTCCCATTCGCTGCTCCCAGCTGTCCAATGTACCTCAGAGGGAGATGAGCCAGAATCCCTGGTTTGATGTTGCCTCCTGGGGCTAGGAGCAGAGGGGAAGCAAATGACGGTGATGGCGTCTCTAGGGTGAGGGAGCTTAGCCCACGTCCCACATGCAATTATCAAATGGTCGGTGAAGTCAACAAGGGACAGCAGAGCTTAGGGGAGAGATGCTTCCATGCTCAGGCATGTTCAGGGGAGGCTTCACAGATGAGGGTGAACTTGAGCTGGCCCGTGGGGGAGGGCGTGTGACTCACCTCAGAGGAGATGACTGGGTAGGAGGGGGAGCCTAGGCCATAATGCTGAGCCAGAAATACACAGGGTCCATTTAGGGCCAACAAGCCTGCCGAGGGCAGAGGAAGCCAGGGGAGAGCCCATGACAGCTTAGCAGTGCGGATTTATCCCCTGCAGGCACAGGCATGAGAAAGGCTTCAGACCAGGGGAGAGACGTGTGCAGAACAGAGGCTGGGGAGATGGGTCTCACAGCGCCTGCTCTGTGGGATCATGAACCTTGCTGAGTGCTGAGGGTCACCCACTTCCCACAAGAAACCAGGCTGGAAGGAAGTGACAGGGACCACATCCTCACTGTCTCCATGCAGGTGGTGGATTTCTTCCCTACTTTTCAGAAATGGAGATGAATGGGGAGAGCCGGACAATCTAATCTCCACCATAATTGAAATTTCAGTCGCACACACTTAAAGGCAAACTTGCATGGATCAATAGCATATCGATTCACACCGCATTTATTTTCTCTTACACACTGCAGAAAATGTAATTATCGCTTAATTATAAAATTGTCATTTTACAGTAACACATCTGACTGCCTCAGCCTGTACCTGGAAGCCTGAATGGTGGCCTCTGCCTTGCTATCGCAGCACAGGGTGACCCAGGCTGCCCACACAAGCCTCTCCCCGAGAAAGATCTCATTAAACTCCTGTGTCACTGGAGACCACTGCCAGGAGCATGCCTCCACTGTGAAGAGGGGGCTCCCTTCTGCCAGTGAGGGTGTCCTCCTCAGCACAGACCCTAGGACCAGCTTCTAGTCACATCTTCCCAAGGGAGTGGACAGCATTAATAATTAAATGACTAAGTGAAATATCCTTGTGTGCAACTACAAGCCAAGGCATGGGTGAAACACCTCTGATGACATGCTGGCACTTGGAGTCTAATAAACAAGCACAAGTGACATCAGCTGCCGAGATGGCAGTGGCACCAGGGCTACGAGAGCTCAGAGCATGTGGGGCAGTCGGTTTCAGGGCCAAGTAAGCCCCACCCCCCAAAGAAGATATACAAGAAGATGGAGTGGGTTACAGAACTGAGAAGAGGGAGAGCATTCCAGGTGGACAGGGCTTCAAGGTGAAAGCCAAGGTGGTAGGCAGGCCAGACAGGTGTCTTCAAAGAAATGAAGACGGTCATTATTCCTGGAGCATGGAATAATCCAAGGGTGAGGGCAGGTGGGAAGAGAGTGCCGGAGAGATAGGCAGAGGCCAAGGTTCCCTCTGAGGAGTTTGAGCCTCACCTTGAGCGTACAAGGGAAGCACTGATGTATGACGCAGGGCAATAACGCCATCAAGCTTCTATTTTAGAAAGATCATTTGGATGGCAGCAGGGTGGATGGATGGAAAAGTTAGATGTCCTGGGCGAGATGAGGGTGGCCTGAAGTAGGATAAGAGGAGTAGGGAAGGAAATGTGTGGATGGTGAGAGAGCGACTCCTCACATTCTCGCTCAGGCAAGAAGAGGAGGGTACGATTTGAGACCACCAAGGGACTCCAGCTGTGAAGGAGGAGAGGCAGGAACAGATGTTTCTGCCATCAGCATACAGAGGATGACTGAGTCCTGTCCCTGGGTAGCATGGCACTCTCCACTCGCTCCCCAGGAATGACTGGTGGCCCATGAAAAAGGCCACCGTGGGGCCAGGTATGGTTGATGAAATGCTCTGGGAAATCTCACCCTCCAATTCCTATCTCCACCTTCAGGTCTCGGGAGTGGCAGGAAACCAGTGACTCACGGAAAAGCCAGCTGCATAAGAACAAGGAAGATGGCGAGTTTTGGTATTTATCCATCTTTAAAAATGATATTTTTAGATCATTAACTGTTTTCCCAAGATCCCCATTTCTTCCTCTTTCCCTAAACTCTTATGAGGACGGGAATCAGCTTTGCAGAGACGAATTTAGAGTCTATTTTCTCTACCAAGACCCAGAAATGAGGAGGGACGTTATCGTGAGCTCCCTCTTTGTGGGAAAATCACTTCAGCTATGAAATGTTAGATGTTTCAGGACATTTTAATGGCAAAGGGAGTATTGGCAACAATGGTTTAAAGTCAGAGGTTCCTGGAAACCAGAGGGCATGGTTGTCATGTCCGTGTCTTCTGTGCCATCCTGTTGGGACCCTGGAGCTCCCCAGTCTCCAAAAAGCAGCCAGACACTCGTCTCCCAGCCCTGATCCTGCAGTTCTGGGTGAAGCACTGATGTTCTCACCCAGAAGTCGTGCATCACTAGACGCTTTCAAAACATATTCGCAGTGTGTGCTCACATCTTAGCAGTGGTGTCCAACCTGCAGCCTGTGGGCCACATGCTGACTTCATAAGGATTTTTTTGCTTATCTATAGTGTCAGATATCACAAAAAGTATTCACAGACCTTTTCTTTTGCTAATCAGTTTTCATAAGCATTTATGTATTTACTGTTTCAGTGTGCAGCAGAGAAAAAAAAAGAAGCCTGGACACTCCTGTAAGACCAGACGGACATTTCTCAAAGGGCTGTCTGGTTTACTGAGTAACATATTTAAATGAAAATTTAGCAAGTGTGGAAAGGAACCTGGGTTAAGTAATTAAGGACCAGGAGAAAAATGTAAATTAGGAGGAAAATAGTCACACTATCTCCCATTAATCACAGTAGGAGGTGGGGGTTTAGGTATGGAATTCATTTTATTCTGCTAAAGACCTCAACAATTAATTTTGTAAAAGGCCCTGGGGAAGGGTGATTTTCCTAGCAGTGTAGAGGACCCACTGCAGAGAGAGACTGGTGGTCACGCACCCGCCATGTGAAAAGGGTCACTACTGGATCAATAAGGAGATGTGGTTAGTGATGAAGCGCCTGCCAGGTGACATGCAGAACATGACTCTGTTCTGGTCCTCCCCACCACCAGAGGAAAGGGATTGAAAAAGCAGAGGGGTACTTGATGAATGACCAGAATCAGACTTGGTATTTGGGGAAGACAGTGGTAGAGTCAACAGATTCTTTGGCTGACACTGAAGTGCTAGGAATTCCCACCCTGGGGACAGCCAGTGGTCATTTAGTCATGTGATTCTGTTTTTAACAGGATGTCATGTCAAGATTTCCAAAAGAACTTCTCCAGCCTGTTTGTATGTGCCCAAATTCCAATCACCCTGGACCGTGGAAACGTGCTCCATGAAAGATGGTCCTCAATGCTGTTTAGGAACCAAGTCATCCAAGGGAACAATGCAGGTAATTACGACCCCAGAAATCATGCTGCCCGACTGGAAGCTGGCAGCCCCAGCCCTGCTCTAGCTCCAGCTCTCTCCTGCCCTTGGTTCTGGACCATCAGTCTGAAGCAGAGAGGAAAGGAATTTATCACCCTGATGGGATGGCTACTGCTTCTCCAAAGGAAATGATTGCAGGTGGGAGAATGATGGGTTGGAGAATCTCCATCATGCCTCCCCTGACTCTGCCCTGCACTGCCGTCCTACTGACTTCCGCCAGCTGGCTCTCTGCCCTTCAGTAGGCATCCAGAACGGCAGGGAGGGCTATGGGAAGAACACTGGCAGAAGTCAGAGCCCAGGTCAAGCCATCTTCTCTGCCACATATTAGCCTCCTGACTTTGAGACTGTAACTATTTACTCTGTTCTCAACGTCCCCAACTGTAAGCAGTGAGACAAACAATATGTGCCTGTCCCTTCAATCCACAGACCAACACCAGACACAGGGGAGACAGTTCCTCCCCTTCTTCCTGTTAAGGTCCCAGAAGTAGGTGTCTCTGAGCCTATCCTTGGGATCTCCTGAGATGAGTCTTGTTGACCATGACCTTGGGAGAGTCACACTCCATTACTGTACCTACTGTTCCTGTTCACCGATGAGTGAAATATCTGTGAATATGACCCCGAGTGTGTTTATGTCCTTGATAACAGAGGCTGTGAACTACATGTTTGTGTGTGAGTGTATATGTGTGTGTTCACACTGAGAGGTATGCGTTACTTCTGCTGGGCATTGCCAGTCTAGAATGGTCTACTTGAATGACCCCATGTACCCCAGGGATTCCTCTTTCCCACCTCCAGTCTCGAGTGGTCGCTCTGCTGCTCAGAGACCCTCATCCCCAGGAGGCCATGTGCAGACTCCACTGAGGAGCCACCAGGTCACTCAGGAGCAGCACATATGCTGACCTTCCTGAGCTGTACGGCTGTGACTGTGGAGCCGAAGCCCTCTTCCCCAGATACCCGAAACTATACATGGGGACCATTTGTAATAGTACCTTACAAGGGAGAGAGGGAAGGGAGCCAGCGACTGAGCACCTGCTATGCCGCTAGGTGCATTTTAATGCACCATCTTATGCAGTCCTCACCGAAAGCCTGTGACACGATGATGGTCCTCCACATCTCCCCACAACCCAAACCTTCTTTTTTTTTATTGAATCATAGCTGTGTACAATAATTCAATCATGGGGTACAGTGTGTGGGCTTCACATACAATCGGAGATATTTTTCTCAACCTGATTGACATAACATTCATGTGGTTTTCTCATTTACTATGTGAAAACATTTTTGATCCGTATTTAGAAGTTTTCTCCTGACCCTTCAAATATGCACCACTAGTGTGATCTCGCCCTTTATCCTCTCTCCCCCCACCCTCTCCCTCCCCTTCCCTCCCTCTCCCCTTTCCCCATCTTCTTGTGCAATAAACGGGTTGTAGCCTTCACTTGAAAGATATAAATTTGCTTCATATTAGGGATGTATACATTGGATACTTTTTCTTCCATTCTAGAGATACTTTGCTAAGGAGACCATGTTCCAGCTCCATCCATGTAAATATGAAAGAGGAAAAGTCACCATCTTTCTTTAAGGCTGCATAATATTCCATGGTATACATGTACAGATATCTTTGTTGTAGTGTGATTTTTGGTCTTCTGGGTATATACCTAGTAAAGGAATTATAGGGTAGAATGCCAGGTCTATTTTTAGATCTCTAAGTACTCTCCAAACATCCTTCCAAAAGGAACGTATTAGTGTGCATTCCCACCAGCAATGTAGAAGTGTTCCCTTTTCTCCACATCCATGCCAACATCTCTGGTTTTGGGATTTTGTCATGTGGGCTAATCTTACTGGAGTTAGGTAATATCTCAAAGTAGTTTTGATTTGCATTTCTCTGATGATTAAGGATGCTGAGCACTTTTTCATGTGTCTGTAGGCCATGCGCCTGTCTTCAAGTCCTTTGCCTACCCTGAGATGGGATCATTTGTTCTTTTCTTGCTAATACGTTTGAGTTCTCTGTGGATTATGGTTATTAAACCTTTGTCAGAGGCATAACCTGCAAATATTTTCTCCCATTCTGAGGGCTATCTGCTTGCTATACTTACTATGTTCTTGGCTGTAAGAAGCTTTTTAATTTGATCAGGTCCCAGTAGTGTATTTTTGACACTGCTTCAATTGCCTGGGGAGTCCTCCTCATAAAAGATTCACCCAAGCCAATTCCTTCAAGAGTTTCCCCTGCACTTTTTTCTAATATTTTGATAGGTTCATGTCTTAAGTTTCAATATTTAATCCCGTGAGAGTCTATCTTAGTTAATGGTGAGAGGTGTGGGTCCAGTTTTAGTCTTCTACAGGTTGCCAGCCAGTTCACCCAGCACCATTTGTTAAATAGGGAGTCTTTTCCTCACTGAACGTTTTTAATTGGCTTGTCAAAGATCAAGTAACAGTAAGTAGCTGGATTCATCTCTTGGGTCTCTATTCTGTTCCAAACATTTACCTCTCTGTTTTTGTGCCAGTACCATTGTTTTGATCACAATGGATTTATAGTACAGTCTCAGGTCTGGTAGCGTGATTCCTCCTGCTTTGTTTTTATTTCCAAGTAATGTCTTGGCTTTTCAAGGCTTTTTCTGATTCCATATAAAACGAAGTATTACTTTTTCAAGATCTTTAAAATATGATGCTGGAGCTTTGATAGGAATTGCATTAAAATTATATATTCCTTTGGGTAGTTTAGACATTTTAACAATATTGATTCTTCCCAGCCATGTGCATGGTATATTTTTCCATTTGTTAACATTTCCAGCTATTTCTTTTCTTAAAGTTTCATAGTTCTCTTTATAGATATCTTTCACATCCGTTGTTAGGTAAACTCCCAAATATTTCATCTTCTTTGGCACTACTGTGAAAGGAATAGAGTCCTTGACTGTTTTTTTGGTTTGGCTATTGTTGGTATATATAAAGGTTATAGATTTATGGGTGTTGATTTTGTAGCCTGAGACACTGCTGTATTCCTTGATCACTTCTAAAAGTTTTGTTGTAGAATCCCAGGTGTTTTCCAGGTATACAATCATATCATCTGCGAAGAGTGAAAGTTTGATCTCTTCTGACCCTATGTGGATACCCTTGATCGCCTTTTCTTCCCTGATTGCAATGACTAAAACTTCCATGACAATGTTGAAGAGCAGAGGAGACAATGGGCAACCTTTCCTGGTTCCTGATCTAAGTGGAAATGGTTTCAATTTAACTCCATTCAATACGATATTGGCTGTGGGTTTGCTGTAGATGGCCTCTATCTATTTAAGAAATGTTTCTACTCTACCAATTTTTTTTAAGTGTTCTGATCATGAAGGGATGCTGGATATTGTCAAAAGCACTTTCTGCATCAATTGAGAGAATCATATGGTCTTTATTTTTTAATTTGTGTGCTGAATTACATTTATAGATTTATGTATATTGAACCAGCCTTGAGACCCTGGGATAAAGCCCACTTGGTCATGGTGTATAATGTGTTTAATGTGTTCTTGGATTCTGTTTGTTAGTATCTTTTTAAATATTTTTGCATCAATATTCATTAGTGATATTGGTCTATAGTTTTCTTTTCTTGTTGGGTCTCTCCCTGATTTAGGGATCAAGGTGATGTTTGCTTCATAGAATGTGTTGGGTAGTATTCCTTCTTTTTCTATACTTTGGAAGAGGTTTAGTAATGTAGGTACTGGTTCTTCTTTAAAGGTTTGGTAGAATTCTGACATGAAGCCATCTGGTCCTGGGCTTTTCTTTTTAGGGAGATTTTGTATTGTTGATGCTATTTCAGAACTTGATATTGGCCTGTTCAACGTTTCCAATACATTCTGGCTAAGTCTTGGTAGGTGTCTTTCTTCCATGTATTGGTCAATTTCCTTCAGATTTTCACATTTCTGAGAGTAAAGTTTCTTGTAATATTTGTTAAGGATTTTTTGAATTTCTGAGGGATCTGTGGTTATTTCATCTTTACCATTTATGATTGATGAAATTAGAGATTTTCCTCTTTTTTTCCTGGCTATGTTTGCCAAAGGTTTATCTATTTTATTGACCTTTTCAAAAACCCAACTTTTTGATTTATTGATCTGTTGTATAATTCTTTTGTTTTCAATTTCATTTAATTCTACTCTAATTTTGGTTATTTCTTTTCTTCTGCTTGGTTTGGGGTTGGAATGTTCTTCCTTCTCCAGTTGCTTAAGATGTCCCATTTAATTGTTAACTTCCTCTCTTTCCGTTTTCTTGAGGAAGGCTTGCAGTGCTATAAATTTCCCTTTTAGGACTGCCTTTGCAATATCCCAGAGGTTCTTATAATTTGTGTCTTCATTGTCATTTTGTTCCAAAAATTTGGTAATTTCCTTCTTAATCTCGTCTATAACCCAGCTATGCTTTAGCATGTTATATAGCGTCAATGTTTATGTATGAGTATGCGGATTCCTTTTGTTATTGAGTTCAACTTTTATTCCATGATGGTTGTA
>CAUYRH010036885.1:0-27129 GCA_963574655.1 Perodicticus potto | reverse complement strand
TTTTTTTTTTTTATTGTTGTTACAGTAGCTATTCTGATAGGTGTGAGGTAAAACATTGGATTTTTTATTTTAAATTAAATTCATGTTCTATAATATTGTAAAAATATCAGAATATGGAAAATACCATAACAAAAATTCACCATACAAATTTAACAAATGTAACATTAAGTCGTATTTGTTCCAATGTTTTAAAAATAAGTGCCACAGATATCATAGTGGTTTTTATTTGCATTTCTCTGATGATTAGGGATGTTGAGCATCTTTTCATACATATTTGGACTGTTTTTATATCTCCTCTGGAGAAATATCTATGTCAGTCTTTTGCCATGTTTAAATTGGTTTACATGTTTTTGTTGTTGTTGTTGAGTTGTAGCACTCTTTATATATTCTGGATATTGGCCTCTTATAATTCATATTATTTGGAAATATTCTTCCTTATTTTGTAGTTTACCTTTTCCCTCTGTTGATTGTATCCTTTGATGATTAGAAGTATTTAATATTGATGTTGTCCTTTTTATCTTTCTTTTAAATTTCAGAATAATAAATGGGGTACACACATTTTGGTTACATAACTTGCGTTTGCACATTTTAAGTCAAAGTTGTAAGTGTGGCCTTCCCCGGAATGTAAGCATTGTATACTTTAGGTGTGAATTGACCAAACCCCTCTCTCCACCTCTAGCCCACTTCATTTCCATTGAACTGCATATATGCCCATACGTGTTGATCAACTAGGTCCAATAGTATTGGAATATAGAGTGTTTATTTTTCTATTCTTGTGATATCTCACTTACAAGAATGGTCTCCAGTTTGATCCAGGTCGTTACCAAAAATACTAAATCACAACTTTTATGGTATTTTTTGGATTTTAATGTTTGCTTCTCACATTTTTGATGTCATATCTAAGATATCATTGCCAACTCTAAAGTATTAGATTTTCTCCTTTTCTTTCTTCTTTGAGTTTTACAGTTTTAGATAATGTATTTAAGCCTTTCATCTACTTTGGGTTAATTTTTCTGTATGGTGTATTGTAATAGTCCAAATTATTCTTTGGCCTGGGGATATCTAATTTTCAGGAATTTTTTTTTTTTTTTTTTTTGGTTTGTGTGTTTAAGAGTGTTTTCTTCCAATTTAATGGGTTTGCATCTTATTAGAACCTATCGGACCACATATATGAGGATTTACTTCTGTGATTTTTATTCTATTCCATTGGCCTATCCATCTGTTCCCTCTTTTTTTTTTTTTCTTTTAATCTTATTATTCTGGTCCTTTTACATGTTTATAACTCCTGTGTGAATCTAAAGCCTTCACGAACCTTGGGGGAGGGAATGGGGATGGGTAAAGAGCTGCTCTCCCTTTATTACTTTCCTCCTATACTAGCATCTGCGTGTGCTGTCCCTGCTCTGGAAAGTAGCACATGAAGTCCTTTCACTGTTCCCTTAAAATGCCCTTTTCACAGAAAGCATTGTGTAGTGTAATAGATTTAATGGAGCACAGAAGGAAGAAAGGATCTCTGCTGGGATTTGGGGAGTTGGGATATAATGGGAAATTGGCTTACCTCATAACAAAACACCTCCACAATGCATGACAAGTATATGGCCTTTAAAATAAACGTTGGTTACCACAAAATGAAAAAAGTTAAATGATTTTCCGGTCATAATCACCTACTTTCATAGCCCCTCAAGACGTTCACTGTCTGTTCTCATTTCACTTTTTCCCTCACTCCCGCATGAATTGCCAGAGAGTTACTAGAGTCCTCTTACTCAGTAAAGAAGAGTGATTCACTTCTGCACTCTTTTTGCTGTAATTGGCTCCAGGCCCACCTTCATACTTGGAAACCCAGCAGCACAAAGACATTTTTTTTTCACTTGACAGGATCCACTTTCCTAGAAACCATACCGCTTACAAATAATTATGTTGTCTTTATTCTATGTGATTTTTATCCTTAAGCTCTATGTTCCCCTAATCTCATGAATCATATGAGTATCATTTCATATGGGTCACGTTTCCATTGTATAGAATTGTGTGCTACTTATCATTTAAACATTACAAGTAGTTTTCCAAAGGTATTTTGTCCTTCAGTGCCCCAATGTTTCTTTGAATAACCTTCTTCCCTGGTCTCAGATGATTCAGTATTTTAAGTGGGCATTCAAACACTGTGTCAAATCCATTTTTTTAAAACTTTATTAAGTTTAACAGAAAATTCTCATAAGTTGTGGCTTGGTTAGTCTATCAATTTAAGGCTCATTAAGGTAAGGAATGACAAAGCTGGATGTGACTGTCTCTCTTCTCTTTGAAAATACTTACAAAATCAAGAACTCAGCTGTTTTCTCATTGTATGCTGCTTTGGAAATGTCAGGCTAGTTTGGACTGTCAAAGCCATCAAAAATACTGCTGAAATTGCAAAGGAAACAGTGACTATCTGGGGAAAACACAGTAAACTGTAAGACCCAGGAGGCTGCTTTTCCAGTAGGAAGAGAAAGAAATTTTCCAAGGGCAAAGTTAGAAAATCAGCTTCTTCCACATGAGGTCTACAGATCATGTCTCAGTGGGAGGGACTATATGGGGAGGGACAATTTGCTGCTAGAACCTCTCTTGTGCCTACAGGATTCCTGGTTCTTCTCTACTTTTTTTTTTCCTCCCTAAAGGACCTCAAGTCTCTCCTGTCTTTTCCAAACACCTTCATTTGCCTGTGGGTAAAGAGTTTTCCTGGTACCATGCAAAGAATATGGTTATCTCTGTGAAATAAAGCATTACATTCTGAAAACTGGATCTGATTTTATCTAAGAAACCTCAAAAAAATTATCCAGCTGCTTGGGGTACCTTTTAGTCTTCCTGAAAACAAACCCTGAGAAAAAGACATAGTTCCCCTCGTAGACAACTGGCATGTAATCCTGCTGGTGGCTTCTGAAGCAACGTGTGGAAAGCATCACTTTGAAGGATGAGAGATAGAGGCATTTGATCATAATTCTCATTCTCCATTGTTTTAGGATGGTCGCTACATATGTTAATTCCCTTGGATGTTTGGGCTGTCCAATACATCTGTGAATAAACTCCTTAGCATTTGGCAAAAACCACCTGAGTTAGAAAATGAGTGATATGGTGGAAACTTCCTATGTAGCACTCTTGTAATGCATGGAACCTTTTTGCCATGAATGTAGCTGAATTCAGAGATTTCCCTGCAAGGCCATGGCATAGATCACCAAGTATGGCTACCATAGAATACCTTAATGTTATTAATTATTATCCATTGTAATGATAGTTGAGAAAATCTATTTATCACTATGAGAATTAGAAATGTTTTTTTGCCAAACATTTCACACAATGAAAATAAAGAGAGGTTGCTCAGTTAAATGTCCTTAATGTGATAAGGTTGGAATTTTGAGCATGACATTCAGATTCTGCTGGCTAACATCAATTGCTTTTCCTCCCTTATCTCTGGTTAGTCTCTTAAGTAATATCTTCTTTGTTCTGCCAAATTAACCTGAAACAGCCCAGTGTTTTTTCCTTGACAATATTCATGGATCAAGTTTTAGTCTTCAAAATGCTCTGGAAATTATGAAATTGATACATTGGAGGAGAAAGGAGAAGTGACAATTACAAGTAGCTTTATTTTATAAAGTGATGTTCATAACTTCTGTTTCTTCTATAACATCATTTTTGCACCATACAGTTATAAATATTTTTTTTTATTATCACATAACTACTTAGACAGTACCCATTAAGGTTACCAAGATGGTAATTATTGAGAAATGGAATTATTTTCAGTTTCTGCTGGTGTAAGTAGTGGACTGAATTTGATGCAATTGGCTTCATTTTTTTCTTTAACTCTTCTACTTTCATTCCATTTTGCATCAGTCTTTTTATTTCTATCTTACCATACTCTTTTTTTTTCTTCTATGTTTCTCTCCTTTGCCATCTTGTTGGAAGACTATTAGCAGATTTTCTCTTAAAATGAATGTTTACAGTAAGGTATAATATCAAATGCTTAAACTAGTTACCTCACTACCTTTAGTTACCTACAAACTGAATTCACCAAGAAATGTGTTTTAGTTTAGCTAGTCATGTTTCTAAAGACAAGTAAATATATAACTAAAGAGTCTGTATTTTCTGTTTCTAATAAAAAATTAAGCAACCTGGCAAAACCAGTTCACCACCTGTATATATAACAATTATATATAGCTGACAGTGAATGACAGACTTACCTTTAGACCAGTGAGCTCCTGAAATACTTATACATATTCCTTCCTTACATACTTAGGCTTTCCTTATGTTCCTTGACATCTTTCCAAACTTTAAATGGAATAGTAAAGAGTAAAAGCAAGACAGCCTTCTATCAAGTATATCTTTAGTCCATTACCCTATCTATCATTTCCTTCACTGTCAAAGTTGATATGGTTAATTAGAACTACTTCCTAAAGTTTCAAGTATCCTTAGATTCCTCAACTTTATCTTTTCTTTATTTTTTTTTTTTGTATAACACTGAAAAGGCTTCTTCTTAATCTTCTTTCTTTGCTTCTATCCTGATGCTGCATCCCTAAATGTTGACAGTCTCAAATTTCTTTTTTTTAAATCTTTCTCTTCCCCCACCCCACAAAGACTTGTAGCTAGGATTTGAGAAGACAGCACTGTGAAGTATTTTTGAATTTGGGGTTACAAGTTGTATGTCTTAATTTTTTGTGGCAGTAAATAAGACCACTGGAAATTATTTTAGTCCTTGTGGGCCTTTGCAAAGGTGGATTTTAAATGTTGAACTATATTGTCTTGAAGATCAATTTTGGCTAAACAGTACTAATTATTCTGTCTTTCTAACGTAAGGAAGCCAAACTGTGAAAGTAGCAAGGTCTCCCAAGTGAACTTTGACCCAATTTATTGTGCTTTTGACAACATTATATAACTTTACATTTGAATTCCTAATAGAGTTCATTCAGAGTATAGTGACAGTTCATTTATTTTGAAAAACACTTACACTCTAGTAATGACTGGCCTGCTATGCTTTTTGGAAAACTCCTTTTCCCCCTTGTATGCCTGGGAGAAATTATCTTAGAAGAGAAAAAGGGGTCTCCAAAGAAGCAGAGTAAAATCCTAAATGCTGAACTGTAGTTAACATTTTTTTTTTAACAGAGCTAGAATAAGCTAACAAGTGCCTATTTCTTCTTGGTTTCCCCAAGCGGTAATTTCAATCTCAATATCTTCTGCCTCTTTTGGAAAGAAGGGAAAAGAACAGCCCTCAAAAGGTTAGGATAATACACACCACACATCTGTTAGGCACAAACTAAAAACCAAGAGCATGGAACTTTGATGGTTTATTGCTCACTGGCCGCAACTACCAGTGAGGTTTATGTCTCCAGTTCTATTTTTGCCAATGACTATTGAGTTCTATTGACAAGTTATATGACTTATGCTCTAAGTTTAATAAAATTCATCACGAGGTGTGTGTGAAGACTCAGTCCAAGGATTGGCATGAGTTGCACTGTGGAACTTGGGTAGCTTACCTATGTTATGTGGGGCTTAGTTTCTTTAGGAGATAAAATCGGGCATTTGGGAAAGAAGATCTTTTATTCTACTCCAGCCTTTCTTTAGCATTCTATGATTTTAGTGTATTATTTCAGGAGATTCTCTCCTGGCATGTAAGGAAGATTCATGCCGGCATTTCCTATTAATCCCGAGGTTCTGTGATTTATTCCTTCAAATTTTATGAAGTAATTACTTGTAAGAGCTCTTTCTTGTATGAACTGTAATAAAAATGACTTAAGAAAAACGGTTAGTCCTTGCATAAAATTAAACAGAAATTAAATTAAAAGGCAGGGCATCTGTTCATTTCACATCAAACCTTGGAGGATGTTCCCAATGAACTGCAGAGATTATAATGATAAGAAAATTGGGACAAATTTTGATTTCTATAATCCACCTTTCCTGTCTCCATGCCACAAATCTCTCTATTCCTTATTTTCTGCCCAAAGTGAGCCAAAACTTCCAATAGTGGGCGACATAGGAAATTCCATCAGCTGATGAACAAACTGGCTCAAAGAGGCATTTTTCTCCCCCAACTCCCCAGCAGAATTATCCAGGAGAATAGAAGGAAATGTCACTTTATATAAAGATAATGAAATTATAATACTACATATTGTTTACTAAGAACTTAATTTATTCCAGGAAGTGTACCTACACTTACAGTCATTATTTAGGTAAATCTTGAAAACAAACCAGTTCATGATGGAATAAGGACAGAGGATTGTTTTAAACTGTGGAGTCATCCATTTTTATAAAAGTGTACCAAAAGCCTGTATAGTGAATATGAGGTAACAGAATCTAAAGCTTACTGAGCACTCCCAGTACATCAAGTGGTGTACCAAGGGTAATAGCCCTAAATTGTCTTCTGAGTCTTAGGCAATTCTATATGAGGTGGAGCTTTACCAGTCTCTACTATATCAATTAAAAGATAAGATTTTAAGAAGTTAAATCATTAGCATAAGATCACATGGTTATGAAGTTCAAATAGGGTTAAAGGGTCTTAATGAATGATATCTGTGCCACTTTAAGTTTAGAAACAAGATAATAAACACAGATATCATAGTGTTTTCAGTGGGAGAAGGATGAATATTCAATTCCCTCATGAAGACATAGGCTGAATTCTCTCTAATAAGCAAACACTGAAACATTTGCTCTGAAAATCACATTACATAATTTCTAAGATAGACAAAAAAAGAAACAGTGATCAGAGTATACTTTTGAAATTGGGGTAATTTGGAAGTGGACACAAATTTGTAATTACTATTGTATTTTAATATAAATAAATCAATGTGACTTAATTATAAAACGATTGTTCTTTTTTTTCCTTTTTGTAGAGATAGGGTCTCTGTTGCCCAGGCTGGAGTGCAGTCACACAATCCTCAAACTCCTGGGCTCAAACAATCCTCCTACCTCAGCCTCCCAAGTAGCTGGGACTACAGATGTATATCTGTGTATCACCATGATGCCTGATTAGTTTTTTGTTCTGTGTTGTTGGTTTTTTTTTTTAAACAACCACAGAGGAGGCAGAATTTGTTAAGAGAATATCAACATTGTCAATTTGATTACAAATTAATAGAGTTTAGAATTCTATTTCTTTTCTCTAGTGTATTTTATAGAAGAAAGATGGATATACCAAGATACTAAAATGGGAGGGAGAGAGAGAGATACAGAGAATGAATATAAACATCTTCAGGAAAGAAAGAAGTTTTTCTGCTAAGAACTGTGAGAATGTAGGTAATGATCTGGCAAAGGTCACTGTGGAAGGATTAATAGAAATAGCATCTGCTGGGGACAGGTGGTGGCCCAGCAGAAAGGGAAACAAAGACTTTTGGTGTAAAAAAAATAAATCATAAATAAAAACACTCTTTATTCCACTCTTCTATTAAAAAATAAATGCTTGGTGCTTATGAATGATAATTTTCCATTTTCAGTGAGAATTGGGATTGTGCAAGATTTTAGCCTTCATATGTTATCCTTGTATAAAATTTTATTAGATCAGAAGTGTAGATGCAGAACATGGTATTATCTATAGCAGGCATTTCTAGGAGTTTTGAGTGAAAAAAAATGTCACATTAAATAGAGTTTTGTCAGAAATTGTGACTAGGAAAAACTGAAAGAGCTATACATGCAGGGGAAGAAGCTTCACACATCACCAGTAAATTATGAGAGAGAGAAGTGTTTCCCCTTAAAGGAACACACTGTCCACTGACATTCTTATGTCAAGAGTATTTCTGTCATTCTCTGGAACAAAAGTGAGCTCTGTTTATTCTGCTCATCATTTCTTAGGCTTCACCACTGCCAAAGGCAAGTGCCCCGTGGTATCTTCCTAGTCCTTTCCCGTATTACTACCATCTTCAGGTAAAATTTTGACTACGGATTTTGCTGTTCTCCTACTTTAGTAATCTGATGAATGAAGTGTAAAGATAAATAAATGGATAGATAAAAGATGAAATCAATCGAAGGCTATAAAGGTTCTTTGTGTAACGGCATTGACAGTATAAATTGTAAAATTATATGTTGGCACCTACTTTACTTTGGCAGTCCTGGGATGAGGTGACAGCTACCTTGACTGAGTGTCTTGTAGCTTTTGTGAATTTTCTTTTACAAATGCTTGCTCAGACCTTTTAATGCTGGTTCAATATAAATGTATCCAGGATTCCAAATATTTCTGGGAATCCCTGGAGCTCTCTCAATTATGCCTGCTATTTATTTTCCACTTTTATTCTGCATTATCCTCTTGTATCTGGGTATAACAGGAAGCATCCAACAAGAACCAAATAGACTCATTGATATTCTGCGCCGTCCATGGTCCTCAGCATTCTTTCTTTTACATTTGAAATCACAGCACTTATAGGTGATTTAAAACATAATCTTACCTGTCAATCTTGCATAAGTGGTCTTCTAGGTATAGAAAATACAATACTGAGAAACACACACTGGGATTTCACTATCTTCTTGGAACTTGTACATTGGTGGGAGGATTGATTGGCTTATATAAGAAGCAAGGTGATTCAAATTAATAGGAGAGAGTCCAGGCGTGGTGGCTCACGCCTGTAATCTTGGCACAATGGGAATCCAAGGCAAGTAGATTCCTTGAGTTCAGGAGTTCATGACCAGCCTGAACAAGAGTGAGACCCTGTCTGTACTAAAAAATAGAAAACCACTAGAAAATAGAAAAAATAGTCTTGTGGCCTAAAGTCTCAGCTACTCAGAAGGCTGAGGCAAGAGGATCATTTGAGACCAAGTGATCAGGTTGGTTGTTGTGAGCTATGATGACCCCACAACACTCTACATAGGGTGACAGAGTGAGACTCTGCCTCAAAAAAATAATAAAAATTAATAGGAGAAAATGCAAATCTATATAGAGGGAATGCACAGAGATGGATAAACGTGATCGTTTGGCCAAGTGGGATTTGTATTTGTGTTTTCATTGTGAGCTAGGAAGCAAGATCATTCGCTACTAATGATGAGGGAGGTCACGCACACTCGATCACGTGACTTCTTGTTTCCAATATTCTTCCTTCGTCTGAGCTCTCTCAAGGCCCCCTTTGTGGGATACACAACAGGCCCTAGACGTTCTCCTCCTGTTGCAGCGTTGGGAGATCTGTGTTCGGCAATAGCTTGCAAACAGCCACAAAATTGGAAAAGTTAAATGGGACTTATTATAACTACAAAACTTTTAACATGAAGTGTTTTTTTATTTCCTTCCCTAGCCAGAAGTGCCTAACTCTCTTTACATGTTCTCCACCGAAGCAATCAGATCTAGAATTCATATCTGTAGAAATACAAGATCCTCTTTCTTTCTTTCCTCTTTCTCAAAGCAAGCCAGGCACATAAGAAGCATTCTTACAATAGCCAACTCGCTAAGCCCTCTGAAACTGGAACATTATTACTTGTGTCTTTTAACCTTTAAGTGGTGATACTATCATTTTAATTAAACACCAAGTTTCTCCAGCATTCAGCTTACAAAGATACTGCAAGGTCCTATGCTACAAAAGAAAATAAATCCTTAGTCCATAAGTTAAAAAAAAAAAAAAAAAAAAGAGGAGGTAGGCAGGGCTGGGAGGACTTCAAAATTAGATGGTGGGAGATCACTCATCTCCCCTTCCTTAGGCATAACAAAGGGATGACCTCCAGAACTATGATATTTATACCATTAAAACCCCTTTTATGAAACAAAATATAAAACATAGAAAAAGCTAATGTTTCAGGGCTATATGAGTGAGTCACACAGACCAGGTAGGAAGTCTGAGTCTATCCTTTTCTTTTTTCTTTCTTTCTTTCTTTCTTTCTTTCTTTCTTTCTTTCTTTCTTTCTTTCTTTCTTTTTTTTTTTTTTGAAGCAGAGTCTCACTTTGTCACCCTTGGTAGAGTGCTGTGGCATCACAGCTCACAGCAACCTCCAGCTCTTTTGCTTCAGCCTCCCCAGTAGCTGGGACTACAGGCACCCGCCACAACACCTGGCTAATTTTTGTTGTTGTTGCAGTTTGGCTGAGGCTGGGTTCTAACCAGCCACTCTTGGTACAGGGGACTGGCGCCCTACTCACTGAACCACAGGTGCTGCCCTATCCTTTTCTTTATTAATTTCTGAGAGACATAAATAATTTATTTTATATACCTATTTTACATGGAGGATATGGAGATCTGAGAACCTTAATCCATACATTCATATAATAATGGAAAATAACATCATAGCATGTTTTACTTACATATGTGTTGGTTTCACCACATCAGTGCTATTAACATTTTGAGCTGGATATTTCTCTGTTGTAGAAAATTATCTGTGCCTCAAAGAATATTTAGCGGCATCCCTAGTCTCTGAACACTGGATGTCAGTAGCCCCCTCCTCTAAACTGTAAGAAGCAAAAATGTCTTTGGACATTGACATGTGTCCTAAGGGATGAGGGTGTAATAGCACTTTCTCCCTGGTTGAGAACTACCGATATAGATTAAGTATTCCATGTAGTGTCAGTTGTATATTTCTTGAGAAATAGTAAGAGTATTTTATAGAAACAATGAAAGCAAGACCTTTCCCCTATTTTTTAATACAGTATGTGTGTGATTGTGCATCACAGAACCATGCTAGCTTAATTCTCCCTCTTTTAGCCTCATCGATTTCATTTACAATGTGGTCTGTCTCCTATGGACACATTCACTGAGCCCAATTGACTCTGTCAAGGAAGCAACTTCTGTTATCTCAGTTTACTTTTAAAAAGTTCCTAGGCTAGAAATGGTCCTATCCTACACAAATGTCAGTCCTTACTCAAAGAAAGACACTAGACTCTCAGACTGGAAGGCAAATTCCCTCTGGTGTCCAAATACTATTGAATTTCCAGAAAGATAACTTCGTGTTGCTCATAGGCTGCCTATAGGGGAAGAATGTGCGGAGAGTTCATCTGAATATTCTGGCGTGCTCGGTAATTCTATGGGCATAGAGAAGTTTTAAAATTGGTGCTTTGTATCACGTGTCAATCCTCTCATACATTAATTAGTGCAAATGTCTCCCTGAAGGACTCATCATTCTTGGCCATGGTATTGCCTTTGACCAACTCTGTAGGACCTATATGTGTAAGCTTGAGCCTCTGGAGCCTTCATGCTTTAGAGCATCTTCATAAACAACACCACCACCAACAAACCCCCAGAAAATTAAATCTCCTTTGTTGCTTGGAAGCCTCCAGGACTGGCAGTGAGTTATTACATTGATTAATTAATTTAAACTATAATGGAAGGGCTGCCTTCACCTGATCCAGAACTCACATTGAGTGTAGTGCTCAGGCTCTTCTTTACTTCAGAGATGCTCTGAGTACATGACCTGATTAAATATAAACCCCTTCAACCACATACCTGCCTCCATTTCCCTTATAATGCTTCTTTGGGGTTTTGGTGGTTACAAATATTGCCTAGAGACACTAGGCCAATTACTAACCTAAAAAACATATTAACAGATAGGCATAACTGTCAACATTTACCAGCTGATAAATAAACCAGGGTTTCTTTATCTAAGGAATACTATTAGCTTTAAGGCAGTCTCTAATGCCCCTGAACCAATTTGTATATCCATCCATATGTCAGTTATTCTTGGGAAAGTGTCTACAGATTTCCTAAGATTTTGAACTCACCAGAAACACAATTTCCATGTCAGTGTTAGAAAATAACTTGAATTTGAAGAAAGTGAATTTGGACTTGGTAGCTATACACTTATACATATGCTGGCCATACAGAGGGGTTTATCTTCTAGGAATTTCTAGTGACTTCTAAATTTTTCTGCAAAGGCTTTTGACTTTTGTGCATAAATGGAAATTGCATTAAGATTCTGCATGTTTTAAGGTAAGTTGGACAGTTCAAGGTTGAAATGATATATTTTTTATCTTGTTTAAACCTGATAAACATTAGTCTATTTTTTGGGGGGGAGAACAGAGTCTCACTTTGTTGCCCTTGGTAAAGTGCTGGGGTGTCACAGCTGACAGCAACCTCTAACTCTTGGTCTTAAGCAATTCTCTTGCCTCAGTCTCCCAAGTAGCTGGGACTACAGATGCCCACTACAATGCCTGGTTATTTTTTGGTTGTAGTTGTCATTGTTGTTTGGCAGGCCCGGGCTGGATTCAAACTCTGGTGTATGTGGCTGATGCCCTAGCTGCTGAGCTACAGGCACCGAGCCAGCATTAGTCTATTTCAGAAACATTTCTGGTCCCCTTGTTCCTTTCTGAAAATAGTTCACTTTGCTACAGTTGGCATTAGGGGGGGAGGGAGAGACCTTGCATTTCTTTTTGTAAGCTTTTGGTGTTCTGTATCTCATGTATGCTATGCATTTTAAGTGGGTCAGATAATATTACTTTCTTAAAATTCAAATGTTAATGCTTTCTTGAAGGCGGTTAAAGTTATTGTCACAGGCGTTTTTTGACAATTGGGTATTTGTACTACTTAATCCATGATATTCTCTTCCAGTTTATTTGTTTGGTGAAAGACATGCTTTTCATATAGTCTTTATATAACACATTTGAAATTTCATTAGTGTTCTTTACTACATCCACTTATGTGTTTATTCACCAATTTTTAATAAAACATCACTCTGCTTTTCACCCTGTGGAATGCCTATAGTGGTGCGTGATTTTCAATGAACTAGAGTTAAGGGAGAAATGAGATATCAAACAATAAAACCTTGGAGTCAGAAGGAAAACTAACATTTATAAAACATTGGCAATAGGCCACACAAAAATACCATTCATATTTTGTAGCAATTCTTTGCTCTAAGTACCAACGATCCCATTTTAAAGGTCATAAAACTAAGGTCAGAGTAACACGCTACTGAGTGGTTCTAAATATAGAAGCAAAATTTCAGTCTGTCTATCAAAGCACAGATTTTTTTCCCTAGGTTGTTTTGAGATAATTTAAAAGAAAGAAGAAAATAATAAAAAGGTTTTGTTGGTGAAATAAAGGTCAGGAACCACAGGACCATCTGGTTTGGACTTCCAAACTCATAGCGTTTATGAAATAATAATTGACTTTTAATTTATTATTAATCAAAGGCATATATAACCCATAAATTACAACTATTTTTGATTATATTAGAAAACCAAAGTCACCAGGACAAGCTCAAATAAGATCATACATACTAATAAAAATAGGAGGATGCTTTGGTTTGCCCAGGAATTTCTCCCATTATATTTATGATTCTTAATAATTTTTTAAAAATCTATTTTAAAAATAAGCTAAAGACCCTCAATGTTATTTTCATAAGCCTTTAAAAATTCAAAACCTTCATTTGGAAATAATGACTTATTGACCTTCTATTTGTCTGAGTAAATGAACCATGAACTTTATTTTCAGTAAATACCACACAACGAATTAAGAAAGAGGTGGGATGAAAACCACCTTTAGATTAATATTCTGATGATCACTATGTTCTTTTCCTTCTTCTTCCATAGCCCAAGTACTGTCTTTCATTGAGTTAATTTTATTCTTTTAAATTCACTTTGAAATATTTATATACATAGTAAATATAAAAATATAAAATACTATAATAATATATGGTAACTTTATAATATAAAATAACTGTGTTTATATATATTTCAAATAAATAAATGTGCACAAAGTAATTCACTACAGCCCTCTATGTAATTCTTTTGCAGTCTCTAATATGACCTTACATGAGGAGTGGTTGAAAAAATTGTGGTACATCCACAGTTTGAAGTATCTGTAAATTAAAAACAAAATGAAAAATATTCTATGCACAAATATGGCAAAATATATGGGAAATATATATATTTCCCTTCCCCCACAACAATAGATTTTAGGGTAAAATCTAAGGGGTTGGTTAGAGTGCTAAAGAAAGAAAATTAGCAAAAGGACTCTAGATATTTTTGACTCATTTTGTTTAAGGCAATTTAAATTCAATGTCCTTCTCTAATAAATTACATCATGTTTATTGATGGTTGTATAGCAATAAAACAGAAAGGAAGAGAAGGGGAGAAACTTATTGGCACCAAGAAATGTAGATGGAAATGGAGAACCCTGGAAACATTATAAGGGAACTTGGATCCTGCCACTCTGAAGTAAACCATCCCTTAACTTTAAAGCATGGGAAGGCCACTTTTCTAGGTCAAAAATCAGTCTTCACATGTGGTTTCTGTTGTATGTGCTTCAAATTCTCTTGTATTGATAGATAACAAAGAGACTATAACTCCCTACCCCTAAATCCCTGAAGGAGAAAGGGGAAATAATTTGCATTTTAACAAGTACCACTTTGTACGAAGCATCTGGAATAAGATATTTTAAAACCCAGATGATTAATGTACAGATTACCGGTATTCCTCAACTTTTAATCTTGTCCTTATGTTCACTCATCTCCATTTATTCTTCTCTGTGTCCCTAAGCATCTTAACAGCTCCAGGCATTTAGACTAGTTCAATAGTTGGAGTCTCTTCCCTGAAGGAAAAAGAGACCAACAAGAAAATCAATGATTATAATGCAGAATAGTTAGTACTTTGATGGAAGAAGTAGAACCTACTGGAGCCTCAAAAAGTACCAGGCAGAATTTCCAGAAGATACCTGTGGGCCGTCCTCCACCACCTTCCTAAACTCTTACCCATCCTTCTGAATGGGTAGGAATTGTAAGGCCATGATGGTTCATTCACCCGGACCACTTTTCAGGATTGTTTAATCAATTAGAAATTCCTGAAATGATAAAACACATTGTAGAGTGTGTTATGGGATTTTATGCAGGACCTGGTCTTACTTGGTGCCAATAACAAGCTTGCTTTCATTTGCTAATGTAAAGGAAATCCATCCTAAAAATAACACCCAACAATACAAAGATAAATATGCACAAAGTAATTTACTACAGCCCTCTATGTAATTCTTTTGCAGTCTCTAATATGACTTTACATGAGGAGTGGTTGAAAAAAATGTGGTACATCCACAGATTGAAGTATTATAAATCTGTAAATTAAAAAAAAATGAAAAATATTCTATACACAAATATGGCAAAATAATCTAGGAGTAGGATATAGTATTGAGTGGAAAAGCAATGAATAAAAAAGTGTTTGCAAAATGCTCTATTTGTGTCAGAAGAACAAATAGGAAAATATACAGGTATCATTTTTTTGGGGGGGTGGGTATTATAAAAGAAGGGGAAGAATAGTCTAGAGACTGTCATATACCTGCAGGGGGAAAGTGAGACCAAGGTAAAAAGAACAGAAATGTGATAACGGGAGCGAATGATACTTGTCTGAGACTGCTCTTTGGAACTGTGTGAATGTTTTGGACGCTCTACAAATGTATTTTTGAATAATTAATTGGCGAAAACCTAAACCTATATATAAAACAAATGAATCAAATCATATTCAAATGAATAATATAAACTCCCTGAAAGGAGGGAAACAGAAAGTAATTTTTGAACATCATATTATAGAATGATAGCTACATAAACAAATATTTAATTCTACTGAACAGGTTTGCTTTTCCAGGCGGTATAGGTTACTGCTGTGTTTTGTCTGAGCCATTCTGAAATT
The DNA here is from genome assembly GCA_963574655.1 of Perodicticus potto. Classification (NCBI taxonomy): domain Eukaryota; kingdom Metazoa; phylum Chordata; class Mammalia; order Primates; family Lorisidae; genus Perodicticus; species Perodicticus potto. The sequence goes on along the minus strand of CAUYRH010036885.1, from coordinate 11,609 downwards.
CATGTTGAAACTTAACTACTATTGCGGTGATAAGAAGAAGGGCCTTTTGGAAGTGATTAAACTGTGGGAACTTCAGCCCACAAGTGGCATCAGTGCTCTTATAAAAGAGGCTTCAGAGGTCTGCCTGTCCCTTCCTCTCCCTCCTGATGCCAGGTGCGAACACAGCTCTTACCCCGTGATACCGTGTGAGGTCACCAAGAAGCACCGTCTGAGAAGCAGTGACAGAAGCTGTAAGCAGCTTGCAGTCAAATGCACCAGAGTAAAATTTATGAAAATGTGTGTGAGTGCACCTGCGTGTGTGAATATGTGTATTGTTAGGGGAAAATACAAATTTAAAACAAAAGTCTTAATACTCCTGATGGAGAAGGGAAGAAACTTCCCTTGTCCAAGAACATGTACTTTATAGAATGTTTAAGTTGCTCCTCTGTCTCTTTGAAATGTATGTAAGTATTTTTTAAAGTTAAACACACCTCACCTCTTTTCTTGTTTATGATCCAGGAACGTTCTTGTCTTGTTTGTTTTGTTTTGTTTTTCTCACAGAACTACCTTCCTGAAATGTAATCATTAAGAAACGGAGCGTCAGGCGGTGCCTGTGGCTCACAGGAGTAGGGCGCCGGCCCCATATGCCAGCGGTGGTGGGTTCAAACCCTGCCCCGGCCAGAAATTGCAAAAAAAGAAAGAAAGAAACAGTATCTTCATTTCATAGTTTTTGAGGTAGGGCAGGAACCTAATTTTGGTGGTTACCTACCTCCACATTGTAAAACTATTTTTTATAATAAAGTTTATTTTTCCTTTGGGTAAAGCCAACTGGCTAACATGAAGAGTCTCCCGATTATCAAGGGATTTTAGGATGAACCGTATGTTAGAAACAGGGCCGCCAAGTTCTCTTCATTGAAGACCACATAGCGTGTATCTGGAGAACAAGTGCGTAATGGATTGTCTCTACTTGGCTGTACGAAAGAATGAGATTTCTTTGGGTCTAGGCAGTCTCCTAATAATTTGCCTGTTATGTACCACATTCTGATTTAACACTTCATTAACAATAAAGCTGTTTTTTAAATTTTTTTAAAATATGGACCTATGCTACAGATTCCTCCCTGTGGTAGATTTATGTGAGGGCACCACCTGGCTCTTCACATCCACTCAGGGGAACTGGAGCTTGAGTAATCAGTGAGACTAGAGTGCCACCAGTATGACTACTTCAATGGAGGAAACATAATCATATCAATTGGTGTGTGTGTATGTATATAAGTACATGGGTATAAACATATACATGTGTATATACATAGAAATGAAGGGTTATGAGTGAATTGTAACCTCTCTTAGTAAAGCAGAAATAATGACAGAAAGCAGGATTTTCCTGATCTACTCTTTGCTCCAAAGTAGACTTTGTAGACTGTGGGTGCCAGTTACTGGACCTACAGTCAATGGTCTAGCTCTAGTAGACCATTCCAGTGTATCCCACTGGAATACGTGAGATATTCAGTAAGAAGACGAATCAAGCACTCTTGATTAGTTAGGCAGGGCAACGGTACTGAATGGCCAAGTGGGTATAACCCCGTAAGTAGTATCAGGTAACCTTATCTTACATTTTAGCTGTAGTCATTGGCAATTATCTCATGTAGTGCCGACATGACACAGAAGAGAAAACAATACGAAGGTTAATAACTCAGTGAAGTTCAGCATAACTGTACTCTGCTCGGTGGGTAAATCATATTAATATTTTAATAGGTAGCTAGGTATTATAAAGAGAAGGAAAATGATAACCTATGATAACCTAGTGATGATAACCGATGGAAGAAACTGAGCACAGAGATAAGAAAAATTCTGTTAAACCTCTCAAGGTTCCTACAAAATGGGAATTAAAAAATACTTATGATGGGGCGGCACCTGTGGCTCAGTGAGTAGGGCGCTGGCCCCATATACCGGAAGTGGTGGGTTCAAACCCGTCCTGCCAAAAACTGCCAAAAAAAAAAAAATTACTTATGTTCTAGTTTAGGAAGCAAACTCAGAAGAAACATCAAGTCACTTGCCCAAGATTATGGAAGAAGCGAGATTTGAATTTAAATCTATATCAATAGAAAGTATCTTAAGCACACTTCCTATTTCTATACTAGACTCCAGTACCGTTCATAGATTCTGTGCAGCCCATGTAAAGTCTCTCCTTTTTCCCAAGTGCTTAGCATGAATAGCCCCAGCATATTTGGTTTCTGTATGTAAGTGTATTTATTTAAAGCAGAATTTTGCCCTTTAAGTAAGATGAAGATGCTTTCTAGTCTCACACATTCATCTGTAAGAGACACGGATAGCCCTTGTGTATTACTAATTTGTGATAGTTGGGTTCAAAATGCTTTAGAATGGATGAAACTTGATGGTAGGTGTTTAGATGAGGAAGCAGAGAGTAAGTATAGTTGTCTCTGAGTATCCACAGAGGATTGGTTCCAGGACCACCACAGATATCAAAACCCAGGGATTCTTAAGTCCCTTATATAAAATGGCATAGCATTTGCATAACCTATGCACATCCTTCTACGTACTTTAAATTATCTCCACATTAGCTGTAATACCTAATTCAATGTGAATGCTATGCAAATAGTTGTCATAGTATATTTTTTTATTTGTGCCATTACTAGTTGGTTGGTTGAATTCACAAATACGGAAATTACAGGTTGTGAGGACCAACTGGATTAGTTCATTTTTATTATTTCTATTTACTGTTTATTATTTAATAAATAGCTGATAAATGTCAGTTTCTGAAAAAGTGCCATACCCATTTTTTTCTCACAACATTTTAAAAATAATTCTATGTTTTTTTTAACATAATAACTGTTTTAAATGGGACACCTGTCTTATCTTTTTGCTCCTGGGAGGCAGAATGTTACTTTCCGTAATCACACTTGTGAACACTTATATTCACACACCCAAACACACTCAGACATCAGAATGTAGAGTACAGTATATTGACTTTTCATAAAGCTCCAGATAAGTTGTATGAGGAAACAAGACGGGAAGTGTCACCTCTAACATTCACGTGGTCCTCATTTTCTTGAAACACATGGGTCCTTTAACTCACAGGTTGTGCCCCTCTCTCTGGCCTCTATCACCAGTTGATTGTGAACAAACTACAGCTCTCTAAGAGAAGGAAACTTTACTCCTGATCTTCCCACATCAGTTCTCTTTTTCTACTCTATTTTTTTCTATTTATCTTATTTCCACTAATCGCAACTCAGGATGAATGGGCAAAAAATGTTGTTAAAGAATTGAATAGACATTTTTTGAGACCTCAAGAAAACAAAGATCTTTCTAATCAGAGATCACAGCCACGGTTGTGCTAAAAAAAATTTAAAAAGTCACTTAGAGCAACTCAAAGATGAGAACCATGCATTTAAAAAAAAAAATTTATTACTCTAGCTTAGTGGCTCTCAACTTTCCTAAAGCCACGACCCTTTAGTATAGTTCCTCATATTGTGGTGACCCCCACCATAAAATTATTTTCATGAAGTAGCAACGAAAATAATTTTATGGTTGGGGGGTCACCACAACATGAGGAACTGTATTAGAGTCGCAGTAACAGGAAGCTTGAGAACAAGCTCTAGTTCTAGTTTGTTATGTGTCCTCCTGGAGATTGGCTGAAAATGTCAGGGCAGGGAGAAAATGCTGTGAATGCATGTGAGGAGAATTCAATTCTGTGTATTAAACTACTGCGTTCAATGTGTGGGGTCTCATCCACTCAGCCCTCCAGACTCACTCTACTTAACCTACATCTAGTGTATCCGTTGGCTTCTCTGGTGCTCTAGATGTGATTAAGTTGGATTAATGAAAGATATAGGAGCAAAATCCCACATCGAATGGGAAGGGTAATAGAAGAGTAGAGTGTGGTATTTATCTCCAGGTGTCTTCCTTGCTGTGTCATTTTTTTTTTTATTAAATCATAGCTGTGCAGATTATTGCAATCATGGGGTACAATGTGCTGGTTTCATATACAATCGGAAATATTTTCATCAAACTGGTTAATATAGCCTTCATGGCATTTTCTTAGTTATTGTGTTAAGACATTTATATTCTGCATTTAGTAAGTTTCACCTGTACCCTTCTAAGATGAACCTTAGGTGTGGTCCCACCAATTACCCTCCTTCCACCCATCCTTCCTATGCCCCTTCCTTCCCTTTCCCCTTTCCCCATATTCTTATGCTATAATTGGGTTATAGCCTTCATATGAAAGCCATAGATTAGTTTCACTGTAGGGCTGAGTACAGTGGAAAGATGTTTGGAGAATACTTAGAGATCTAAAAATAGACCTGCCCTTCCATCCTATAATTCCCCTACTAAGTATATATCTAGAAGACCAAAAATCACATTATAACAATGATATTTGTACCAGAATGTTTATTGCAGACCAATTCATAATTGCTAAGTCATGGAAGAAGCCCAAGTTCCCATCGACCCACGAATGGATTAATAAATTGTGGTATATGTACAGCATGGAATATTATACAGCCTTAAAGAAAAATGGAGACTTTACCTCTTTCATGTTTATATGGATGGAGCTGGAACATATTCTTCTTGCTGTGTCATCTTGATATGGCTGTTTCCTTCTACTTATGGGCACAGATATCTTGAAGGCCTTCAGTCTTCTCTCAGCATTCTGATGACCATCCCTTCCCTTGCCACTTCAAATCGAGGGACAGTAGTCTATTCCCACTATAATGAGCCCTAGAGTATGATACCATTCCTTATTTCATTTTCTAAATGCTATTTGTAGCCTTTTAAAATAGCCTCTTTTATATCCCATTCAAATTGCATAGTTTATGAGTAATTTATACTTTTTATGTTGAGAACATGACCAATAGACTCAAAGTCATCCATAGGGAGATTGTAGTTCTCCCCAAGTCTAAGTGTGAATGGGTCTATTTAATTTCCTGCTCTTTCTTACAGCAATTTGCTTGATGCCAAACAGGCACTATATATATTAAAGAAATATTGAGTAAGTAAAAGAATCATGAATGACTGAAGGAAACACGGATGAACAAATTAATGAATACATGGAATCATCCCATATTTATTTGACTTCTAATAGCAAATACATTTTCTTCTGATTAATCCTGTGATTTACAACCCTAACTGCTGATGAATGATCATCCTCATTTATATCTATACAGTTTTTACCATTTTCCCTCCTAGTGATTAAGTGATTTGTACTTTTCATCGAAGCTTCTGAAGTATTTGCATTATTGTTTTTAGACACTTGTTACAAATGCAAACAGTTCAATATAATTAAAATAGGTTTGCTTTCAATTAATGCTGTAAACTTCCAATTAGATAAAAGCAGTTTTTTTATATTTACATATTCTAGCAAATGAAGTTTGCTGTTGATATTAGACTAATTATTTGCTATCATTAATATTATGACAATTGGTTACCTGAGTAAGAGTTTAGTATTGACCTGTAGATCAAATTGAGAAACATGATTACAATACTTCCTTAAGAAAAATGTCATAACAGATGGATTTATACATGAAGATAACACTGAATTAACATGTATAGTCATTTTACTAGAATAAACCCCAAAAGTTAAGAAAACTAGTTAAGAAAAAAGCTATATTATTATATATTATTAAGCTTTATAATGTAACAGTGAAAGTAGGCAAGATTTGGGTTTAGTATCTGTGCATATAGACACTTAGAGATGCAGTTGTGTGACTTAATATTGCCTCATTCAAGATTACTTGGGTGTCAAATGGCAACAGCAACAGCTGCCCCTCAATCATTTTTGTAAAAATTAAATTGTTTACGTTGGTTAAGGTACTTAGCTATCTGCACAGAGAAGTTTCCTTATCATAAACGTATTTGCACAGAGAAGTTTCCTAGTCATAAACGTGCCACCATCATCATTATTATTGGCACTCTTCTAAAAATTTCACAATGTCTAGTAAAATTTTCACTTTTGTTGGAACTTTTATGCTATAATTTTAATTTATTGCTTTAAATGAATGATAAATCTTTGAACAACTTTTGGTTCATGCCGAAAGGGATAGGAATCCCATAGATTCACCCCAAAAGGCCAGCAGTTCTTACTCCCAAAGGAAAGGCTGTGGTACGAGCATTACAGTTGTATCCTTAGCACCAAACACAGAACTTGGAACATGGAATGTATATAGTATTTCAAACTTTTAGAAATACATTTATTTATTGATTTATCAAACTTCACTTCACAGTAATTGATGTTTGCTGCACAACGTGCTCATTGTAAATTTAGTCCTGAATATTGTAAACATAATCTCATAATTCATGAACATTTGATTTTGATATTTCAATGCTCATACAAGTAAAAGGAAAAATTTCTAACTACTCATTCCATTTTCCAGTATCAATTCTGATTTATGTAAAACCTACCTAGTGTGATTATTATGAGCATTCCATTAACAGAGGAGGAATCTGAGGCTCAGACACTTTGGATGCCTTGCATGTGATCACATACTTAGTACAGGGAACCAGACATTTAGCCCTCAAATTTCATTTAATGGATGACTCACTTAGGCATCACCCCATATCAGTTTCTCATTTGGGGTTTTGCATATATGCAGGCATCTTTATTAGTCGATGCAAATGGATATACATCATCTTTATACACTATATTGTACACTATTCTTTGATTGACACATTTTGTATAAGTGGTGTAAAACTTGAAAATAATCTAAATATCCATCCACAGAAAACAATTACAAGCAATGCTATAGTTAACATTCTCAGACATGAGCAAAGATGTCTGTGGGGTATTTGTATTTCTAGAATTACTAAACCCAAAGGTGCATGAACTTAAAGTTGGGCAAATACTTTCCAATCGCCCTCTGAAAAGGTTGAGTAAGGATAGTCATCAACAGTCGTATATAGGAAGTTATATTTCAGTTCATCTATTTTACCAAGTGACAGGTAGCATATTAGTTGGATTAATTTGTATTGATATAATTCTTTAATAAAATCTCATAGGAATACTAATTTAAGAATTTAGTCAATAAGCAACTCTTCACAACAGGAGAAAAAAATACCTTGTATTTTTTTTTTTTCTATCAGACTTTGGGATTATTTGTTAGGAGGAAAATCTTTGAGCTCTTCCACTGACCTGTTTATCTGTGGTCTGTAATTTTTCTCAGTAGTAGAGCAAGAAGCAAGCAAATATCACTTAAACATCCCTTTTCAAATAAAATAGCATAAAGTGGAAATAAATGAAGTTTCCTTTCAGACAGATGCAAGCTGTCCGCCCAGAAAATGACCTTTTCTCTGAACTTTCTTCTTAACGCTATCCCAGAGGGTGATATATGAAAGAGGAAAGATTCTGCAGAAGAGTGGTGAGGATCAGGGATCAGGGGTCGGATTCACAGCTAAGCTAAAAAGACACCAGACAGCCTCTTTACAACTCGAAAATATAAGCTTCTAGCCATACATTTAAATTATAATTATGAAAAAAAGAATGCTTAGGAGCCACTTTGATATCTACCTATGTCATAGAGCTCTCTTATACCTTGTGACAAAGGCTTATCTTATGATAGGCGGGGACAGTTACGAACTGGAAAAACCAGTTACCACAAATTTGTTTTCCTCAGGAATTTCTCTGATTGTATTCATTCCTTGAGTTATCTGAGAATGCTTGGTGAATTACATTATTTATATAGTTTGGAAAAAGAAAAAAAAATATGTATCTACAACATAGAATATCACTATCTAATAAAATTAACCATTGTTCCTTTCTAATTTATTTTAAGCTTTTCTAAATTTGGAAAGAAAAGGAATAGATGGGCTCAAGGGTTTTTTGGGGGGAGATGTTTTTGGTAGAAAAATGACATTTTTGGTTCAGTATAATAATGTGAGACAGCCATTAAACCAAACTACATATAAAACTGAAGGCAGATGTCTGACTTTTGTACACTGGTCCTGGAGTAGGACATAGAAAAATCAAAATTGGACACCTGTTGTGGGCTAATGCTACAGGAGCAGAAGCCAAAATGTCCTTTTATCTTGGGCGGACTTTGACAGGTCTTGAATTTCCCTTTGCCCTTCAACTCTTTTAGTATCAGAATGGAACAATTTTAGGAACTGAAGTGTGGTAAGTAGCTGGGTCAAAGTCAAGAACAAGGGCCAAACTCAAGCACAGAGGGAAAGTCCTACATTTCTCCACTTTATGAAGCCAAACCACCAGTGATCATAAGCCAAGTTTAAAGCAACAGAACCGCCTCACAGATAGGATGTCTAGCATGGCTTCTTCAGCTTTAACATCTCTTATAAAACTGAGATTTCAAATATATATTTGAAAGTCAGTTTCAAATATTGTCAGATCTCAGCCACCAGGTATTTACCTTGTCTGCTGTGGCTCTAGCTCCTTTGTACCCTTCTATACTCCAGCCTTGGTGCCTGCCTTTCCACATGGTCTGACACCACTATTATAAAAGGCACATGCCCAAAGAAAAAAAGACTCATATTGAAGAAATAAAAATATTGATGCTGCACTACTGGTTTTGCAGTTGCTGTGAGTTTATACTGTTAGGTAGGCTCTACACTGAGCATCTAACAACTATAATATATCCACTCCCAAACAATGACCCTTGAAAAAACTCAGCTCTACAACTCATTAGACTGTGTATCTATGGGATAAATTTAGTTTTCTATCAACTGGAGATGATGAGTCTACCCCATTAGAACTCATCATATAACAGAAACAATATAAATAATTAATATTTATCAAGAGCTTCCAATGTTGCCGACAATGAGCTCAACTCTAAAAAGGGCTTCATAATTGTAATAATATTCTGTGAGACAAATATTATATCATTCTCATTTTTTAAGGGAAGAAATGGAAGTTCAAGGAATTTCAAATGACTAAGTCTCAGTTACAATGACAATAAATGATTAAGAAGACACACAAACTCATTTCAAATATTAATCTCAGAATCTACAAGTCTAATATTGGACTAGATGTTTTTCAGTTCAAATTCCAGGAAAATACTATGATTGTGCCAATAATCAGTATATGTAGGGAACAACAGTTCCGTGTTTATGTTTTTTTGTTTCTTTCTTTATCTTGGGCTGGAAGTGAAACAAAATCTACCATGGTTGTTCTCAAAGATATACTTTAATTTCTTTCCTTTTTAAACTTTAAAAAAGATTGGATGTTTTCCATATTATCACTAATTGTGTTAATAGATATGTGGAAACAAGGAGTATTAATAGATATGTAGAAACGATGTAATGGCTTCATGTAGTATTAATGTACTAATGGAAGTGCCAAGCTATTATTGTCACTCAAATTGATAGAGTATTTTGTCTTTAATGGCCTTGAGTGTTCATCTTCTTGAGATGTTTCAGAAGTCATGCTGGTATTTTAATATAAGCCCTTCCTGTTGACTTGATGTTTCACAATTAAACGGGAAATGCTCTGTGACTAATGTCTTTAAAAGGTAGTGATCAGTATCTTTTTGAATGGAATAAGTTAAAAGTTTGATGCCCTTGTGTTTGCTCTCTTGCAGTTGTCAAAGTTAATAGTGTTTCATTAGAAAATGTATCTTGATCTATGGTTTTGAAATACTTTCCCTATACCAGAGGAATGTGGAATTGCAATACTTCTTGAAGTTAATAGACTAGTTTTACTTTTTAAGTGAAACAAGTATTGCAGAAGTATTGGAAGAAGAGATAGAAATAGAGACAGAAACAGAAAAAAGTGAAAAAGAGAGAGAGAGAAGTTATTACTAAATTGGTCATATGATCTAATTTTCTAGGGTCTATCACCTACAAATACAAGAATATTTCCATCCTAAATCTACTCTGTCAAATGTTTCAGTGTATTTATTTTTCTTGTTTTGACCCTATCAGCCATAAAGACGTATTTGTTAAATTCAATATATTATCATCTATCATAGAATAATACGCTCTCTCTGTTTCACATCACCTCTCTATTCTCTTTGTCTCTCAATTGAGTTTCATTTTCAAAAGAAGAATCATGTCTATTTCAGAAGGAACAAGTCTACATCACAGCTTGTATTATAAAACCAAAATTACTTTGAAAATTCCGTACAATTACCAACTATGCTATTATTTGAAAATAGGGATAATCAAAAATTTATATTTGTGTTTATTTATACACAGCTTGAAGTAACGCTCAGGTGAACTACACCGAAGTTTGATACATGTAAATTGGATACATATGGATGATATAAAGTTCCCAAACATGAGAATTGAAAACTTTTGGAAATAATTTTCTCTAAACAAAGCATCTTGACATTTAATAATTTTTCTCAGGAAACTATCAAGTTTAAAAAGTACTGTGGGCTATATATTGGTTTTAAATTAGTACTGAGTACATTAGATACTTTTTTCCCCCATTCTTGAGATACTTCCGTAAAAAGAATGTGTTCCAACTCCATCTAGGTAACTACAATAGATATAAAGTCTCCATCTTTTCTTATGCCTAATACACCATGGTACACATACACCACAGATTGTTAATTCATCCCTGGGTGGATGGGTACGTGGGTTGCTTCCATGTTCACACAAAAGAAAAAACACAAGTACAGTCCAGCGAGAGGGAGGGTAGAGAAAAAAGGGGAAGGTGGAGGAGAGAGGACGATTGGTGGGATCTCAACTAAAGTGCCCAATATGAAGGCGTTCAGCACGCTCTTGGGTGAAGAGGTCAACTACAACTTGAACTTTACCTTAGAAATGAAAACAATATAACCTAAACATTTGTACCCTCATATTAATGTGAAATTTAAAAAAATAAAAATAAAATTATCTTAATATTTACCATAACCATTGACATTGTCTTTAACATATAACAAGTTGTGTTTTTTTTTTAATTTAACTTTTTAGAAAACTGGAAACAAATTAATTTACCCCAAACAGATGGCAAATGTTAAAATTAACATTATTATAAACAAAGATGATTAAAACATTCTCACACTCATTACAAGCACCTCCATCTTCTTGCACTGCCAGTTCAGATCTGTGTCTATTGTCGATCACTGTGGCATTTATTTTCCCCAAGAATTTAAGCTTAGCTCAGTTTTCAATGCCGAGTGTTGAATGACACCTTCCCCTGACCACCCTATGTTAAGGTGCTGGGGACACAGAGACAAAAGGTAAAGCTGTGTTCTTAGAGACTTTAACATCTGGGTGAGGAAGACAACAAGGAAACTACTAACAACTTGTTACAAACACTAGTCACTAAGCCAACAATGAATTTACAGCAAACACTCTAAATGTATACTCTAGAGTTTAGAGGAAGTAAGTTCTGACTTTTTTCACATGCTTATGTGTCCTTACCCTGAGGAGTGACCCAGTCAGGAAAGAGAATTGATGTTAGGTCAACAGGGAAAATTTAATATTCAAAACTATTTAAGAAGGTGTTTAAAAAGCGATAGGATAAAAGGGATCAATGGGGAGACAAAGACATTGGTTTCATCAGGAATCCATTATCATTCTTTTTTTTTTTTAAATTATTTTTTATTGAGTCATAACTGTGTACAATGATTCAGGCTTGGAGTACAGTGTGCGGGCTTCCCATACAATCGGAGATATTTTTATCCACCTGATTAATGTAACATTCATGATATTTTCTCATT
>CAUYRH010036884.1:0-11216 GCA_963574655.1 Perodicticus potto | reverse complement strand
TATTGGAGCCTCTGGTGGGCGTTGTAGGTCCCCCTCCTTGCCTGTCATCCAGCCCGCTGGCTCTTCAGCTGGCTGCCGCAGCACCAACACCACCAAGGAGGAGGCGGCAGGTCCGCCGGCTCCGCTGAGCTGGCTAGGGTAAATAGACATTTCTTTGAAGAAAGTATACAAATAGCCAATAAGCCCATGAAAAGATGCTCAAGGTCATTAATAATTAGGGGAATGCAACTCATAATCACAATCAATGACATATTACTTTGCACCTGTTAAGATAGTTGTTATGGAAAAAAAAAAACCAAACAAGTCTGTGCCCATAGCTCGTGGGAGGGGGAGGGCACCGGCCACATACATCGAGGCTGGTGGTTCAAACCCGGCCTGGGCCAGCTAAAACAACAATGAAAACTACAACAAAAAAAGAATAGCCAGGCGTTGTTGCAGGTGTCTGTAGTCCCAGCTACAAAAGAAAATTAGTAAATAAAAAATAACAAGTGTTGATAAGAATGTGAAGAAATCGGGACCCTCATTGTTGGTGAGAATGTAAAATGATACAGCTACTCTGGAAAATAATGTGCTGATTCCTAAAAAAATTACGCATGGGATTACTGTATTATTCAGCAATTCCACTATGGGGATGTACGCAGAAGATTTGAAAGCATCGTCACAATAATTGAAAAGATGGAAGCAGGCTGGCGCGGTGGCTGGCACCTATAATCCCAGCACTTGGGAACCAAGGCAGGTAGATTGCCTGAGTTCACAGGTTCAAGACCACACTGAGCCAGCACAAGACCTCTTCTCTTAAAAAAAAAAAAAAAAAAAGTAGCTGGGCATTGTGGCGGGCACCTGTACTGTCAGCTACTTGGGAGGCTGAGGCAAGAGAATCGCTTAAGCCCAGGAGTTTGAATTTGCTGTGAGCTATGACGCCACAGCACTCTACCCAGGGCAACAAAGTGAAACTCTGTCTCAAAAAAAAAAAGAAAAAAGGTGGAAGCAACCCAAGTGTCTCTTAGCACGTAATGGATAGCAAAATGTGGGATACAGTAGAATATTATCCAGCTTTAAAAAGGAATAAAATTTTGACCCAATAAAATTTTACCAATTTCCCCCAGTGTCAAATTTTGCATTAGCTCAGCTAATCTGTATTACTGTCTGAAATAGAGGTGAACCTTGAGGAAATTGTGCTAAATTAGATAAGCCAAACAAAAGGACAGTGTCAACAGTATCGTCAGATTCCACTTATATAAGGTACCTAGAATGGTCAACTCCTAGAGACAGGAAATAGAATGGTAGTTGCAAGGAGGTTGGGGGAGGGAGAAGTAGTGTTTAGTAGATAAAGAATTTTCATTTTGGGGGGAATTTTTTAGAAACAGTGTGGTGCACGAGAGTGTGATTGTACTTAATGCCATTGAACCATACATTCAAATATGGTTAAAATGGCAAATTTTATGTTCTATTTTTAAGTGTTTCAACAAACTGGGTGCTGTGGCTGGCACCTGTAATCCTAGCTACTTTGAAGGCTGAGGTGGAAAGATGGCTTGAGGCCAGGAGTTCAAGACTAGCCTGGGCAAAGTAGTGAGACCCTGTCTCTTAAAAAATTAGCCAGGGACTGTACCTGTGGCTCAAAAGAGTAGGGCGCCGGCCCCATATACCAGAGGTGGTGGATTCAAACCCAACCCTGGCCAAAAAAAAAAAAAAAAATTAGCCAGGCAGAGTAGTCCACCTATAATCCCAGCTACTCAGGAGGCTGAGGTAGGAAGATCACTTGAGCTTAGGAGTTCGAGGCTGCAGTGCACCACTATACTCCAGCCTAGATGATATAAGAGCTTGTCTCAAAAAAATTTCTAAATGAAAATAAAATGTTTTAACAATAATAAAGCACAAATACTTTATCTCACTTGTTTTATCATTTGTGGGTGTATTCTGTGTATATGCTCATGTTAACACACACGGGCACACAATTTTTTCAGAACCATTTTAAGGTTAAATGTATCATGGCCCCTTGCTTCTACTTCAGGAAAAATTTCTTCAGAGTAGATAACTACTGTGGTTATGTACCAACTTCATAAATTTACATTAATATAATACTTCAATACTATCTAAATTCCAATTTTGTCAGAATTGTTTTTTATAGCATCTCCTTCTTCCCACTCCTACTCCCCCACAGTAGAGGATACAGTCTAGAGTAGGTTATCAAATTTATGCAATGTCTTTGTGACCTCTCTTTGTCTTTTATGAAAGGGGTGGAGGTTTTTTAGGAGTACAGTGCCTTCTCCCCTTTTTTAAATAGACATTTATTTTTCTGTTTGTTCAGTGTTTCTTAGTAATTAGACTGCAGTTATGCAATCTCAGGTAGATAGTTGCATAGACGATGTGTCCTCAGTTTATCACACCTGGAGACTTCAGTACGTTTTTAATTAAATACATAGTGAAGGGAATCAATGAATCAGAAGAAAATTACTGATTTTTGTTTTTAAATTTAATGAAATCAAACCTACCTTTCAACTGGTGACCAGGGTCTACTTACTAATGATTACATAAGGTTCCCCAAGTGATTTGGAGCAGTGTAAGATGACATTGAACTTTGATGTATGCGAATAAGTCTTTATTCTCTTCCTGGTTTTGTCAAATGTTAGAGTCAGACTAACAGTTTGTATTCTTGGCTTTGCCATCATTCTAGAGCCTTTTAGTACCCCTACTTGAGTTGTAGAAACCTGCCAAAAGAAAAGAACTTTTCTTGCCAGTACTTTTGTAGAATGTATAAATAGTGGTGATGCTGATGCATCTATCCTTAATGCTATTTTTCTCTCTTTTAGACTATCTTACAAAGAGCCTCCAAACTTTCCATGCAGAGGTAGCAGGCTACCACTTTGCAAAGTATGATTAAGGCAAATACCAGTTTAAGTGTATTTCTTGGATTTTTTCCATCTTATTAGGCAGTACTATAGTTGACAATTAGGATATATTCATTGGTGAATAGGTAGGAGAACCAAAGCTATATTTGAAGCTATTCTTTGTAAGATGATTTTTTTTCTTCTCATTATTTTAAAAATAATTTGTTGGCTTTTGTGCATTTTGTTTCTGCAGTTTGAAGAAAACAAATCTGAAACAAGGTCTTACCCCCAGCTGCCTCTGAACACGGTGACTTGCCAGATCTCTAAACATCAAGTCCAGCTTTGTCCGCCAACCTGTCTGACATGTCGGGACCCGTGCCAAGCAGGGCCAGAGTTTACACAGATGTTAATACGCACAGACCCCGAGAATACTGGGATTATGAGTCACATGTGGTGGAATGGGGGTAATTGTTTTTGTTTACATCACTATACATGGGTTTTTACAAAATTGCTGAGAAATACAAAAATCAGGAAACCTAAAATCCACGTGGATGGAAACAGCTAAGCCCTCCCAGCAAGACTGATAAGCTGAGCAAGTTGAAACTTGCACAAGTGCATCAGGAAGGACACTGTCAGCTGTGTTTCCTAGAAGTGAAATAATGGATCATAACATAGTCTGTCTCAAAACTTTGATGGTGACCTATGTATTTACTCAAAGGACTATATTTTATGGGTTTGTTAAACCCAATATATATCTTCTTTTGAGTTTGGTTTTATAGTAAAAAAGTAGAGTGATGCTTTGTCATATAAACAATTTTGACTAGTTCATTTAAAATTATTTTGGTTTCATCCTTTTCTCTGATTTATTTATAATCATGAACCAGATAACAATATTTCAAGTCAGCGATGACAGCTGCATGTATGGTAGTGGTCCCATAGAGATTATAGGTTATAGGACATGAAAAATTCCTATCACCTAGTGATGCCATAGCTAAGCCATCAGCTAATGGCTAATAGCTTAGCCATCAGCTAAGCTGCTAATATCAGCAGCTTATTACCGCTTCTGTGTTTAGATTTGTTTAGATATACATATGTCTTAGTGTTAGTTATAGTAACTTACAGTATTTAGTACAGTAACTTGTACAGGTTTGTAGCCTAGGACCAAAAGGCTTTACCCTATAGCCTAGGTGTTCAGTATGCTATACCATCTAGATTTGTGTAACTACACCCTCAGGTTAGATGCATTTCTCAGAAAGTATGCCTTGTTGTTAAGCAAGTCATGGCTGTATTTTGTATAGAAAGCTGGTAACAGAGGTACTTATCAGATTGCTTCTCAAGCTAAGGGCATTGCAAATAGGTGAAAATTGATACTTGAGACACTTTGAAAACACTGACTTCTTATATAAAGTATTTTTGAGGTCAGAGAATATTGTCCCTTGATGATACCAGAGGATGAAATAATTCTCCAGAAAGTATCTTCTTTCTGATGAGATTCAAAATTAAATCCTTAAACATTTGCCCTTATCACATGAGACAAGGCATGTGTAACAGAGTTCAGCCCCAATTCCATCTTGAATAGTTGTAGTCTGCCTGAACAGCTGTGTTTGCCCTCATTCTCTGTGCAGACTCATTTGGATGTTTATATTTCTTGTCCCAGTGTGGTAGGCATTTAATTGATCAGATCATACTTTTAGTGATAAAAACATTTTGACATTTAAGTGCAAAAGAAAGCAATTTCAAAAATTCATAAAGCTGCAGATCCCGTATGCTATATTTTTATATTTGACTACATGTGATTTCCATAGCCTGTATAAGTGTTTAAACACTGTCTCCTTAAATTGTCAAAAGGTATATTTTTAATCTTAAATATGCCATGATTCTTAACAGTAAATATATTGCCTCTTCATGAGAAAGCACTATGTGCTTTAACAATGCCATCAAGAACCAGTAGTGTAACACCAATAAATATTATCACTATTGGGTGGTGCCTATGGCTCAGCGAGTAGGGCACCGGCCCCATATGCCGAAGGTGGAGGGTTCAAACCCAGCCTCGGCAGAGCTGCAAAACAAAATAATAGCCGGGCCTTGTGGCAGGTGCCTGTAGCCCCAGCTACTTGGGAGGCTGAGGCAAGAGAATCGCCTAAGCCCAGGAGTTGGAGGTTGCTGTGAGCTGTGTGATGCCATGGCACTCTACCGAGGGCGATAAAATGAGACTCTGTCTCTACAAAAAAAAATATATATATATATATATTATCACTATTGATAATCTGGCTTTAGACTCTAGGTACTAGTGTATTGTACTGTAGAAATGTCAACCACTATCTTCAAATTGAGTGCTTTACATTTATTTCTGCTTAAATAACGCTAAATAGTCTTTTGTGTTCTTTTGTGTGTATGTGTTAGTGCCGTTTGCTTGCTTGCATTTGTTTTGTATGTTCTTCCACAGGAACAGAACTCAGTCATAACTAAGTCTCTTTGCCTTAGACCTCCAATGATTATTATATTGTTCATTATTCTTAGTACCTTTTGCCTTCTTGTCATTCATTTTTTCTTTAGATGCTTCAGGAAAATGACTGATTTGGTACATACTAGATTCTTAGAGTCTTTAGCAGGAGTAAATAAAATTTAAGCCTTATCAAAGGAATCATGTTTGTCATTCTTTAGCAGAGTCCTCTGAGTTGGAAGCAGCATTAGGAGGAAAATGTTGGCATTTCCCTTTTTCTTCTTTACCTCTGTTTAATACCTTTGATGTTATTTTAAAAGTAAAGGGAAGGACCCCTTAACTATGGTTTGTGACCTAAATGTGCTTTGTAGACTTTATTACATGAACTATCCTCAGAGCTTGCCCTAGAGGACAAGTGGGAGATCAAGCCTATATATTTAAAAATCAGCTGCTCCCAAAGTGTGACTGAAGTAAAATACTCTTAAAACATGTATCAAGTGCCAACATTAGGTCAAGTACTACAGGACAGTAAGGTATGAAAATTAGTCTTGAAAAAGGCTGGGTGCAGTGACTCAGACCTTTGACTCTGGGAGGATAAGATGGGAGAATCAGTTGAGGTCAGGATTTCAAGACCAGCCTGAACAAAGTGAGACCACTATCTCTACTAAGAACAGAAAAATTAGCCAGGCACGGTGGCATGCTCCTGTTAATTCCCAGCTACTCAGGAAGCTGAGGCAGGAGGGTTGCTTTAGCCTCAGGAGTATGAGGTTGTAGTAAGCTAGGCTAAGACCATGGTACTCTAGCCCGGGTAGCAGAGCAAGACTTTGTCTTCCCCTCCACCCACCCCCAAAAAAACTATTCTCTAAGGGAAAGTTCTGTTGTTGGAGACAGACTTATTCATAACAAACTGTTGATATAAGCTGTGTGTATTATGCCAAGAGATGTGAGTAATTTGGGATTTTGAAAGAATAATTGAAAGGCTGAAATTTTCTAATCCTAGGATTTAGAACACTTTTTTTTTTTTTTTTTTTTTTTTTTGAGACAGCCTCAAACTGTCAACCTGGGTAGAGTGCTGTGGCATCACAGCTCACAGCAACCTCTAACTCTTGGGCTCTAGTGATTCTCCTGCCTCCGCCTCCCCATTAGCTGGGACTACAGGCACCTGCCACAACGCCCGACTATTTTTTGGTTGCAGCTGTCATTGTTGTCTGGCGGGCCCAAGCTGGAATCGAACCTGCCAGCTCAGGTGTATGTGGCTGGCGCCTTAGCCACTTGAGCCATAGGCGCCGAGCCTAGAACATATATTTTTAATTAGCCCAATTTGAAAAAAATACAATGAAGCCAATTTGGGAATTATTTAAAATGCTTTTTATTTCTGTTACTCCTGCTAGTAATAGAGTTTTATAAGTAGAATTGGTATTTGATAATTTTTGAACTTTTTTTAATCATTGTGACTGACTATTTTGGTCCACAGAAATCAAGATGACTACCAGCTAGTTCGAAAATTAGGCCGGGGTAAATACAGTGAAGTATTTGAAGCCATCAACATCACAAATAATGAAAAAGTTGTTGTTAAAATTCTCAAGGTGAGTGCAAGAAGAGAGATAATTTTAGATGTTGATTTTTAAAAATAATGGCAGTGCCTTTAAAAATAGCGTTAACAGGTTTTTGGAGTACTTTAGTGCTATTATTTTATTGTATCTTATGAACTCAATAGAGCAACTTTATGTTCATTTGCCAGATCAGGAAACTAATACAAGAGAAGTGATTTAACTCAAGTCACATAGCTAGGTTGTGGCAGAAGAGGAGAGTAAAGGGATCATCAGTCTTCTATCTTAGATCTTCCCAGATAGTGATTTCCTATACTTCAAATTATATTCCGTGCTTTTGTTTTCAATAAATAAATCATTACCTCTACTTTATGAGGTTGAGGAGTCAAAAATATGGGTGTTAGAGGACAGGCTGATGACATTAGATAGGTAGATGGTCTGGCATGACTGCCCACACTTAGAGGATGTGAATGAAGAGATGAAGAGACGGAGACAAACTGAGAAACACATGCCTCTTCAAAAGGGGTTAGGTGCTTCTCAGCTCCAGCTGATTGTTTCCCTGTAGTAGTTCAAATCCATTGTTGCCTGACACTGTTTTGTAGTGAGAATCCAGAGATTTTATATTTGTTTATGAATTCCCCTGATTCTTAAGTTTGACCCAAGTTTTTTTTTTTTTTTTTTTTTTAGACAGAGTCTCACTTTGTCGCCCTTGGCAGAGTGCTGTGGCATCATAGCTCACAGCAACCTCAAACTCTTGGGCTCAAGTGATTCTCTTGCCTTGGCCTCCAGAGTAGCTGAGACCATAGGCGCCTGCCACAATGCCTGGCTATTTTTAGAGACGAGGTATCGCTCTGGCTCAGGCTGCTCTCAAACCTGTGAGTTCAGGCAATCCACCTGCCTTGGCCTCCCAGAGTGCTACAATTACAGGCATGAGCCACAGTGCCCAGAGTTGGCCCAAGATTTTTAAAAAACACTACAGAGGCCATATTTTGCCAGTGGGCTACCAATATGCAACTTTTAATTTAGTTATAACTGCACTGTGCACTATCATATATTGGAGATTTAGCTTATAGTTCCTTACCACAGGAACTTTTCAATTTTTGACACTGAGAAACAAAAATTTCCAAACTTTTTCAAGTTTGTAACACTTACATTATCTCAGCAATTTTTTTCATGGTATTACTGAGCCAAAAGAAATATAGTATAATAGTTCTGTTTATTAGGTAGCTATGTCTAAAGAACTAAATGAATATTTATATTTTAACAACTTGGCCACCATTTTAAAAATTATATACGTAAGTTAAAAGAATGAAAACAATTTTTTTTTTTTTTGGTTCTGTTTTGTAGAGACAGGGTCTCACTTTATCGCCCTCAGTAGAGTGCCGTGGCGTCACACAGCTCATAGCAATCTCCAACTCCTGGGCTTAGGTGATTCTCTTGCCTCAGCCTCCTGAGTAGCTGGGACTACAGGCGCCCGCCACAACGCCTGGCTATTTTTCTGTTTGGCAGTTCGGCCGAGGCCGGGTTTGAACCCGCCACCTTCAGTATATGGGGCCAGCACCCTACTTGATGAGCCACAGACGCCGCCCCAATTTTTTTCTTAAATAATGGTAATTAATTACTATTAGGACATGTACACTTGTAGTCACTACACAGCTTCTCAAATGCTACAGTTAGATTGAATACCACCACCCTCACTTCCTGTTCTACTTTGATTTTTGCATAGTACTTGCTTTTTATGACAGCATCTTGTAGAAACCGACTTCACAAAAATATGCCCTCAAAAGGAATATAGTGCAATCTAATGTTGAAATTATGCAATACCTCAAGGCTGGTAAGGCACCCATTGACAGATACCAGGTATTGATTGGTGTGTTTCCTTCAAAAATTTAAAAGTATTCCATGGTGCCCCCTGTGAATTACTGGGGTACCTCACACGGCATTTGAGAACCAACTTATCTGTCTTATATGGAAGGAGAACTGATAAAAATTTGAAAAAAAAAAAAAAGGAACTGCACAGGGCGCCATGGTTCATGCCTATAATTCTAGTACTCTGGGAGTCCAAGGCAGACAGACTGCCTGAGCTCAGGAATTAGAGACCAGCCTGAGCCAGAGTGAGACCCCATCTCTAAAAAAAAATAGCTGGATGTTATTGCAGGTACCTATAATCCCTGCTACTGAGGAGGCTGAAGCAAGAGGATTACTTGAGCCCAAGAGTTGAAGGTTGCTGTGAGTTACGACACAATGGCACTCTACCAAGAGCAACAAAGTGAGACTCTGTCTCAAATTAAAAAAAGGAAAACTGCGCTAAAAATCAGAACAGTTCCATTTTAATCCAAACTCTAATTTAATTAGGCATGGTAGTTCTTTTTTTCCAGATTAATATGAGGGTATAAACGTTTAGGTTACATTGTTTTCATTTCTAAGGTAAAGTTCAAGTTGTATTTGACCCCTTCACTTAGGAGGCGTGCTGAACACCCTCACATTGTGCACATTAGGTGTGATCCCACCAGTCACCCTCTCTCTCCTCTCTCCTCCCTCCTAATAGACTATACTTGTATTTTTCTTTCATGTGGGTGTATAGTTGTTTATATATTGATTTCATATTAATATTGAATACACTGAATACTTTTTTCGCATGCTTGTGATACTTTACTAAGAATATGTTTTACCTCCATCTAAGGCATGGTAATTTATTTATCTGTAAAAAAGATAAACTTGCTTTACCTACCTTTCTCAGGTTATTATAAGGATGAAATTCAAAATTGCCAGAATTTTGACAGAAACAAACTTTGGAGACTAAGGTTCTGTATAGTTGTAGAATAGTATTTATATGGAAAGGTATACAATAGAATGAGGTGATATAGTAATTAGACTTACATGAAAGGCATAAATAAATAGTGGGTTTATAGTTCAGAAGAGGTACTAGTTAGAAAAGCTCCCTAGGGGCAGTGCCTGGACTCAGTGGGTAGGGCACCAGCCACATACTCCAAGGCTGGTGGGTTCAAACCTGGCCCAGGCCAGCTAAAACAACAGTGACAACTGCAACAAACAAAAAAAAGTAGCCATGCGTTGTGGCGGGTGCCTATAGTACTAGCTACTTGGGAGGCTGAGGCAAGAGAATGCTTAAGCCCAAGAGTTGCTGTGAGCTATGATGCCACAGCACTCTCTACCCAGGGCGACAGCTTGAGACTCTGTCTCAAAAAAAAGCTCCCTAGGAGAATCCTCAAAGAACTCAAAGTAGACCTCCCATTTGACTAGGCATCTACCCAAAAGAAAAAAAAGTCAATTTATCATGAGGACATTTGCACTAGATTGTTTATCACTGCTCAATTTACAATCACAAGATGTGGAAACAGCCCAAGTGCCCATCAACCCAGGAATAGATTAATAAACTGTGGTATATGTGTAGCATGGAATGCTGTTCAGCCATCAAAAAGGACACTTCATATCTTTGGTATTAACCTGGATAGAGTTAGAGAATATTCAACTGTCGGAAGAATGGAAGAGTATCCAGTGTATTCAATACTAATAGGAAGTGGCTCAAGCGGCTAAGGCACCAGCCACATACACCTGAGCTGGTTGGTGGGTTCGAATCCAGCCCGGGCCGGCCAAACAACTATGGCAGCTGCAACCAAAAAATGGCCGAGCATTGTGGTGGGTGCCTGCAGTCCCAGCTACTTGGGAGGCGGAGGCAGGAGAATCGCTTGAACCCAGGAATTGGAGGTTGCTGTGAGCTGTGATGCCACGGCACTCTATCCAGGGTGACAGCTTGAGGCTCTGTCTCCAAAAAAAAAATACTAATAGGAAACCATGGTGAGCGCCTGTAATCCCAGCAGCTTCCAGAGGCTGGGGCAACAGGATGCCCACAGCCTGAGTCTGAGGTTGCAGTGAGCTATAACACCATTGCACTCTGCTCAGGTAATAGGATGGGACTCTGTCTCAACAACAAGAAAAAAGAAATAAAAGAGAAAAATGTTGTTGGACTGAATTATGATATGCTGTGAAGGTAAAAGACACTAGGTTTCAAAGGATTAATACTAAAAAGGGGTGTAAAATAAATCACTGAGTCTTTTTTATATTAATGTATATGTTGAAACGATAAGATTTTGGACAAATAAAATATGTCATTAAAATTAATTTTGAGCTGGCTGTGGTGGCTTATGCCTGTAATCTCAGCACTTTGCAAGGCCAAGGCAGGAGGATCTCTTAAGGACAGGAGCTGGGAACCAGTCTGGGCAATATAGTGAGATTTTTTTTTTTTTTTGAGACAGAGCCTCAAGCTGTCACCCTGGATAGAGTGCTGTGGCATCACAGCTCACAGCAACCTCCAATTCCTAGGCTCAAGCAAGTCTCCTGCCTCTGCCTCCCAAGTAGCTGGGGACCACAGGCGCC
>CAUYRH010036883.1:0-50157 GCA_963574655.1 Perodicticus potto | reverse complement strand
CAGTGTTTGTGTTTGTTAGGTGAGGTCCCTGTTGTAGTTGTGCCCCTCACCCAGGAGTGAGGCCATATTCCCTTATATCATGCCGAGTAGGTGAGACCACACCGATCCTCCTCCCTCCCACCCTTCCCTGCAACTTGAATTTAATTGAATTTTTCTCTTATGTAGGTGTGTATTAGTTGGTCTATTGGCTTCATATTAGTATTGAATACATTGGATACTTCCTTTTTCATTCTTTTTTTTTTTCTTTGTAGAAACAGAGTCTCACTTTGTCACCCGCGGTAGAGTGCGGTGGCGTCACACAGCTCACAGCAACCTCCAGCTCCTGGGCTGAGGCGATTCTCTTGCCTCAGCCTCCTGAGTGGCTGGGACTGCAGGCGCCCAGCACAACACCTGGCTATTTTTTTGATGAAGTTTGACCGGGGCCAGGTTTGAACCTGCCACCCTTAGCATATGGGGCCAGCGCCCTACTCACTGAGCCACAGGCGTCACCCCCTTTTTCATTCTTGTGATACTTTACCAAGAAGAATGTTCTCCAACTCTATCCAGGTTACTACAAAAGATGTAAAGTCTCCCATCTTTTTTTTGGGGGGGGGGGACAGAGTCTCACTGTTACCCTCGGTAGAGTGCAGTGGCATCATAGCTTACAGCAACCTTAAATTCTTGGGCTTAAGCAATTCTCTTGCCTCGGCCTCCCAAGTGGCTGGGACTGCAGGTGCCCGCCACACCGCCCGGCTATTTTCTTGTTGCAGTTGTCATTGTTGTTTGGCTGTCCTGGACTGGGGTCAAACCCGTCAACTTCAGTGTATGTGGCTGGCACCATAACCACTATGCTACAGGTGCTGAGCCAAGTCTCCATCTTTTTTTTTTTTTTTTTTTTGGCAGTTTTTGGCTGGGGCCTGGTTTTAACCTACCACCTCTGGTACATGGGGCTGGCACTCTACTCCTTTGAGCCACAGGCGCCACCCAATTCTCCATCTTTTTATGGCTGAATAGTATTCTATGGTGTACATATACCACAGTCTGTTAATCTGTTCATGGATTGATGGGCAATTGGTTTGTTTCTATATCTTGGCAATTGTAAATTGAAGTGTAATAAAAAATCTAGTGCAAATGTTAAAAAAAAAAATTTCATTGTAGGTTTTTGTTGTTCATTTTCTCAATTCACAGTTCAGGCTTTTTTTCCTATAGGATTTTATCACTGGCAACTTGAGGAAGATCAAAGGAGGCAATGATTACTGGGTGGGTCTGTCTCAGGATGGACCCAGCAGACCCTGGCTTTGGCAAAATGGCTCTTCTCCTTCTCCTGACTTGTAAGTTTCTGAGTGAAATGTTACAACAGGAATTAGAAACATGAGGGAATTCAAAAGTGTACTTTAGTTTATACCTTAGATTTCCTCCAGGAGGCATAAGCAGCTTGATAATTTTATAGAATGCTGACTGGAATTAAAGCTAATGTAATTAGGGATACCTCCATGGCTTCTAAATCTTCTTTCTTTTAAGCCCTGTTGCTGTTATCCTCTGGAAAAATCAAACCGCAATTTGAGTGTCTGAAGGAATGAAACAATTATCAGTCACATCCCTTTTGTATCAATGTTTAAAAAGTGTTAAGGAAAAGAAATTGGAATGACTTTTTTATTTTGTTTTTTAAGAAACAGGTTTTCCCTCTGTCACCCAGGCTGAGTTCAGTGGCCTCATGATAGCTCACTGAAGTCTGGCCTCAAGCAATCCTCCTGCCTCAGCCTCCAGAAGAACTGGTACTACAGGCCTATGGCACAACATCTTGCTAACTTCTTTTATTTTTAAATTTTTAAAAGGCACCTTTCACTATGCTGTCCAGGCTGGTCTCGAACTCCTAGCTTCAACTGATCCTTGGGCCTCGGCCTCCCAAAGTGCTGGCATTACAGACATGAGTCACTATACCTGGCCTGGAATAAACTATTAAGCAATTTCCATATTAAGCTTTCCAGATAGAACTATGAAGATTGGTGGACAGAATCTGGTGCCTTAGAGTTTTGGGAATTAATAGTCAAGGATGAGATTCTAATTTAGAGACTATCTTCAGGTTTCTACTTCTCTTATGTCTGTTCGTTCAAATTATATTAACATTATTTATGTTTTATTCTTATTATTTACTCATAAAAATATCACTTATAATCCCCAAATATAACCTCAGAAACACTGACTTTCCTTTCCAGGTTGCCAATACAGAAATTCCAACCAACTAATCGGGCTTGTGGATACCTCAGAGACAATTCCCTTTTTACAGCTAACTGCAGCACTTGGAAGTTTTTTATCTGTGAAACATATGCCTTAAGACCTTCTATCTGAAACAAATGGTGCTCAAAGTGATCTGTTACTATTTTTGAAACAGAACATGGAAAAACTCATCACAAAAAGCCTAAGAGCAAGTACAGAAGTGAATCAATGTGGGGGAAATGAAATAGTTCCTTGGGACTCAAATTTGTTTTTAAGTTTATACACTTGGTTAAATTCAATACTTTCTAGATTTCATTCGCCATGGTTCTAACTGCCAACAATAAAATTGATTTAGAACTGCCAACGACAAAACCCTAAAGAGAACAAACTGAAGGAATCACTTCTATTTTTTTTTTTCTAGTCCAGAGTAATATTTTAGTACAGCGTAAATTGTAAATTCCACCCAGAAATCTATATGTCAATGTGACAGGTGGTGCAGTTCTAGCTGATGGATGTTTCATCCAATAAATTAGTTAATTAACATATTGGACCTTTTAAAGCCGGTGTCTGCCAGATCTTTTCTGTGTATTGTCTAGGCTTTCAGACGTTATAAACCTGATAGGATGGAAGGACAGACAAATGGATTTCTGAGTGGGTAGGAGGGAGGCTTCCTTCAGCAGACTGTCAGATAATGCTCTTTTTAGGACTTCAGAATTCTAGGAGAGAATTAAACTGTTAGAATTCTATGTAAGTGGAAGAAATAGTGGAGAAGCCAGTGTCAGTACGTCTGCCAGGGAAGGACAACCATAAGCTCCCTCTCACTGACCATCCTTACAACTCGAATCCCAGGGCTCATGGTCTGGACTCTTGAGGTTAACACTCCAGCACTTTTAACTGCACCACTCTCTTAGTGCTTCAGTTTCCTCATTGTAAAATATTAAAAGGACTCACTTCAAAATGTTGTTTGAGGATTAAATTATAGATAATGTAAATACTGAGGCTGTTGTCTTGCACAGAGATGAACGGTCTATCATTGTTAGCGACTGTCACCACAGTACATCACCAGTCATCTCTGGGCGTTCTTACTTGTGAATTCCAGTTAATAATGATCCCTTTTCCTGCTCATGTTGCAGAGATACTGAGAAGATAAAAGTTTATGTGTAAAATATCAACTCTCTGGAGAGAGTACTTGTGTTAAAGTTAGTGAATCCTACTCATGTAAATCTATAGACGATTTCTGCTGTAAATTCGAGTGCTCTTTTAAGCATGGAATATTTTGTTCCAAAGAAACAGTTAATATGGAAGTTCCTGCGATCTACAGGCAGAAAAGATCCCCTAATTATTATTGTACTACTTTTATGTCATTAATTATCCCTAGAACACCACCTTACCACCCAGTAGATCCTCAACCAATATTTGCTAATTTCAGCGTAATTCAATCTTCCTTTTCTCACAAGGAATAGCTGGCATACATTAGGTTGTCATCTTTTCTTTCTAAGAATAAAGGCATTGCTTAGCTAATTAAATCAAAAATAAAATCTAATTCGGTAAGACAGTGCATTAGATGAAATTATTTAACTGAAACTAACAGTCCTCTTACCTAAAAATCTTTCTACAATTGATAAGGTCCTGTAAGGCATATTGTTGTTTTTTCTTTATTTACCCTTGACTTGGAGTTTAAATGATGGACGTTTCAATGAAAGATATTTTATCTATTTTTTTTTCCCCTGAACCTGGAATAGAAGAATAGCAGAGAAAATGCAGTGGAAGTTTCCTCCTGTGTTTGGTTTTCATAGCTGAGGGCAGCTGAGCATAATAACCAGGAATGAAGGAAAAACAATAGTGCTTTTCACTAGTAAAGACTGTTTGTCTTTAAGATTCTTCAAAGTATTGTCATGAAGCTATGTTTAGAAAAAGGATAGGAAGCTTTTATAATTCTTTAGAAAAGTACAAAGAAGCAAAAGGCAAACATCCTTCACTGATGTCATCCCCCTTATATGATGCAGTATTTACAAGTTAGAATTTTATCTGCAGTGCAGCTTAAGTGAGTTCCTACAAATTTCCTCAGCAGCAATACTGCTTTCCACACAGATGCTATAGGTGGGAGAGTTTTCCCTGCAGGTTGTTTTTGGCTCAGGATACCCAGGCTTTTTAAAGACAGTTTGCAGTGGGATCACCAGTTTTATGTCCTCGTCCCACCAATAATGAATTTGTTCTCTTTGATCCATCTCGTTGAGTTCCAAGTTAGCTTTCAAAAAGGTAAAAGGAAAACATGGGGCAGAGGGGCGGTTGTCTTATAAATGTCAAGAGGCTTTGTTACATAGTATGGTTAAACTACATGTATTTTAAATATAGAAAATGAAAAACATCAGAATAATAATATTGATAAAATAATTATAGATATTATTACAGTGTACAAATCTGCTCATACAATGAACCTTGTACAAAAGTCACGCACACTTTAAATCAGATTATCCTGCTGTTTGTATTCTTCAAAAACTACAAGAATATCTCTGCAGAGTGTGTGACTTCCAAACAGTAAACAGCCCTGAGACAACCCACTAGACTCTTGTACTCAGTTTATAACCTTCTTGTGTCCCCAATGTAAAAGCTCCCCATTACCCTTCTCCCACTTCCTGCTTCAGGGATCACGGCCTGTTTCCTGTTGATAAATCCTGAGAGCTCGTTCAATATCCTCAGGAAAAGAAATACCTCCCCGTGGTGTACCCTGGGGAAGTCAGCTCTACCAGGAAAGGCCTCGTTCCTTGTTTGACTTTTCCTGCTATTTCTTTAGAATTACCTACAAAAACAAGAGCCTAGAAGGAAAAAAATCTGCTCATGTAAAAAGTCAATTCTGATTTTCAACTGAATATTCTTAGCAAATTAGATTTTAAAATGCATTTTATATAATTATCTCTTATTCTTAAAAATGAAAAAAGAAGTTCATGGAGAGAATGCCGCACCCATATTCTTTTTCTGTTGTTTTGAAATGTTTGTTCATATTGTGAACAATCTTGTCAATTTTATTATATAGATAAAGGGATTGAGGGAAAAGATGAAGAGAAATAAGCTCAAGAAAATTAAGTATATAAAAGAAATAATATTTTTTTCCTTTCTCACAATCTAAAGTCACCTTTTTTCTTAGGTCCTAGATTTGGAGTAAGGATACTATTCAACATCCACTCTCCAGGCAGACAGATTCTTTTTTTTTTTTTTTGAGACAGAGCCTCAAGCTGTCACCCTGGATAGAGTGCTGTGGCATCACAGTTCACAGCAACCTCCAATTCCTGGGCTCAAGCAAGTCTCTTGCCTCCACCGCCCAAGTAGCTGGGACTATAGGCACCCGCCATAATGCCCAGCCATTTTTTGGTTGCAGCTGTTATTGTTGTTTGGCGGGCCCGGGCTGGATTCGAACCCGCCAGCTCAGGTGTACGTGGCTGGCACCTTAGCCCATTGAGCCACAGGTGCCGAGCCAGGCAGACAGATTCTTTAAGGCAATGGCACTCAACCACTGACTGCTACACTAGAAAAAAATTTTTTTTCCTTGGAGCCATGTTTTAGTAGGTGAAGATAGGTCAAGAGTGTGATTTATATATACTTCATAAGGCCCTGGGCTCAAAACTAGCATAGGTTAACTACAACTCACATGGTGTTGAAGAGACACTTGTCATTCATCTCTGAGCTAGACTGGTTACCTAGGACATCCAGAGTCAAAATTTAAATGAGTTTCACATTACTATTTTACAACTTAGTCCACAAGATCACTTGACTTTTTCATGTTAACCACATTTTCTTTCCGCAGCAGCAAAGCTTATTACATTAACCACTTTCACTGAACATCTGCATTCATCATAGAAAATATTTGGTAATAATATCTGTAGCTCCCTGATGTAGGTGGGTGCCCCTCTGTAAGTGATTCAGAGACACAGGTCTCTAGAGAAGGTTGTTCATGCATGTTCATGTTCCCCTATATTTAAATGTGAATCACTAAATCCTTGTTTGATATTTCCTTGACTTCCTTTGTAATTTATATTATGAAACTAATTTCACATTTACCTTATTTCAACTAACAATAACAAAGTGAGGAAATCATAAATATTTCCACTTCATATTTTATGAAATAATCTCCATGAAGTAAAGTGATTTTCTCAATAAGCAAATCAGAGTAAGAGGTCCAAAACACTTCTTTTCTTTTCTTTCTTTTTTTTTTTTTTTGAGACGGAGTCTCACTATGTCGCCCTGGGTGGAGTGCCGTGGTGTCACAGCTCACAGCAACCTCAAACTCTCGGGCTTAAGTGATTCTCTTGCCTCAGCCTCCCAAGTAGCTGGGACTACAGGTGCCTACCACAACGCCTGGCTATTTTTTTTGTTGCAGTTGTCATTGCTGTTGTTTAGCAGGCCCGGGTGCATTTGAACCTACCAGCCTTGGTGTATGTGACCGGCACCCTAGTCGCTGACCTATAAGCGCCAAGCCCAAAACACTCATCTTTTGACCACAAATGTTGCTCTCTTTGCATGATGCAATAAATCAACTGAATTCCTTCAATGCTAAGTAAATTGTTTTGCTAATCAATAGAAAATTAAAAGGAAATTTCTCAAGGAAGATTGTACAAGTGAGCTTTGTTAAGTGACAATCTTAAGAAATGAAGTCTTATGAAAATGAACACAAGTGTTCTTTTTATCATGATTGCAAACGTTGTCATTTCACTAGTAGATATTAACTAAAAATAAACTCTTTCCACAGTTGAGCAATAAAGAATTTATAATATATTATCTTTTCTAGTGTTAAACCCCTGAAATTGATTTATCCCTACACCAATAAAGTCAGTGGCTGTGACTGTGCTATGTTCAATGACCTCTGTTATGTCTGTGCACATGGTCATTTGAGAAGGAAGTGCCTAGAAAAGCAGTCAACTGTGCAGATGGCACTGCAACACTCTCTCCATTAACTTTTTTTCACTAAAGAAAAAACCCTTTTTTCACTAAGAATAGGAATTAGGCTCAGTGCCTGTAGCTCAAGCAGCTAAGGCGCCAGCCACATACACCAGAGCTGGCAGGTTCGAACCCAGCCTGGGGCTGCCAAACAATAATGACAGCTACAACCAAAATATAGCCAGGCATTGTGGAGGGTGCCTGTAGTCCTAGCTACTTGGGAGGCTGAGGCAAGAGAATCACTTAAGCCCAAGAGTTGGAGGTTGCTGTGAGATGTGATGCCACAGCACTCTACCCAGGGTGACAGCTTGAGGCTTTGTCTCCAAAAAAAAAAAAAAAAAAATAGGAAATAATTATAAAATAAATTTTAAAATCTGAGTTGCTGAGAACATTCAGTTAAGAATGAGAGACAAACATCACATAAACTGGTTTTTCACATGAGAAGTTTTTTTTTCCCTTCTAGGTACTTGTTTGTGTAAGTAATTCTGAAGAAAGAGCAAGAAAAGTCAAAGAAGGAACATGACCTTGTCTTTTGTATTTCCCATGACCTGAGTGGAAATCACGTGCCCTAACGTAGCTCAGTTTATTCATTGATCATGTGTTGATGCATAGCTGGCCTTAAAAGAACTCATTACAAATGACTTAATTAAAAAAAAAAAAAAAAAGACCTCATTTTAGGAATGTGTTAAAACCATCCTCCTGGAGACAATGTGTATTTTGAAGAGTTACTATTGTTATAAATAATCATTTAATGAATACTCTTTACAGAGTTCCCGTATGCACTTAGTAAGGCACAATCAAAATAATGAGTGCTATTATTTTGAAAAGCATTCCCAAGCTGAATCATTCTCCAAATCACAAATTCATTCTAAAACCACACACACTTCACAGTATTTACATTTATTATTATTAAATCTTTAGTACCTGACAGGTATAAATATGAATCAAATGGAAGAGAATAGGAACTAAACCCAAACTATCACAGGTGTACATTGAGAAACTGACTTTTTTTTTTTAGTCCTTAGTCTTTCTGAAAGGAGTATTGGGTACAGTAATTCTGATATGGAGCTGAGTTGAAATATTTCTTTCCTGGGAGAAAGTCCTATGCAAATGAGACAAATGTTGTAGTCTTTTTTTTTTAGACAGAGTCTTGTTTTGTTGCCCTGCATAGAGTGTAGTGGTGTCATCGTAGCTCACTGCAAGTTCAAACTCCTAGGCCTAACTGATATTCCAGCCTCCCAAGTAGCTGGACTCCAGGTGCACTGCCATGCTCAGTAAGCCAGGCTATATTTTCTATTTTTGGTAGAGATAGGGATCTTGCTCTTTCTGAGGGTGGTCTCAAACTTCTGAGCTCAAGCACTCCTCCTGCCTTAGCCTCCCAGAACACTAGGAAGACAGGCGTGAGCCACTGCACTCGGCAATAATTACTGGAGTCTTAATAGACGCAGGGAGGCATGTTTGTAACATGCTAAGATTCTTTTAACAAGAGATATCCCAGTTGGGAAGCAGGCTGTGAACATAGCAGATGGAGTTTTTAGTGAAAGATTGGGAAGAGAAAAGTATGAGCTGAAATCAAAAGAACTCCCCGTGTATTTGGTAGCACAATCAGGGTAATGACTGCTATTTTTTCACAGACTTTCTGACTGTTGGGATAAAGGATGATACGTCTGTTTATTTCCCTTACTTCAAAATGCACCTCATTTCTCCAAGTGTAAAGAAGATGAAGAAACAGGGAGTTAATATTAGATACTGAGAAGAAAGAAAACTGGAAAGTTACTTCTAAGTCAAAAAGATAGCTTACGACATGAAAGATTTCTGGAACCGGCTGGTGGTATATAAATAGGACTTCTTGTGACTGGTAACCCAAACTCAGAAGTGCTGGTAATCCTGAACAGGACACAGGGGAGACCTTCTTCTACTAGTAGAGACACTGCCTTTCTTGATGATTGACGATTTCCCCAGGTGTCAGGTAGCCCCTGCATTGACCTTGCATGGCTTAACTCCTGTTAGAAGTTGCAGCTGGTAGTGGATCAACTCCATGGCTCCGGGTAGCTAAAGGACCCTCTCTGGCTTCACAAGTGCTGCCCTCCTCTCACACGCACACCTTCTCAACTCTCTGCAGTCCTTTGAGAAAGCCTTTCCATTGAGGATGGTCACACAGTCCCTGCTTCTGGGGATGGTGACATCTATTATAACATCAAACCTTAAAAAAAGAGAGAAAAGGTAATTTAATCAAAATGTATTTTTGAATGAAATATTAAGTATCCAGAAAGTACACGGGAGTATTACAAGGGTGATATTTTTCCCATTTATTTTTTATTTGTATATATTCATGGAGCACAAATGTAATTTTGCTTCACTGATACACTGCATTGTGAAGCAACACACACATGGCACCAACCAGGGAACTATCCGTAGGGTAACACAGTTACGGAACCGATGCCCAGAATGAGTTTACTGGGAACATGGGGTCACCAGGCTCTTTCTTTTCAGCCCCTAAATTTCCATATTCATTCTTAGAAATAGTAGGTCACTCAAAACAACTAAAATCACTTCAAATTAAAACAAGATACATATTCTAACCCAAACTTACATGATTTTTCTTTTTCTTTTCTTTTTTTTTTTTTTCAGATAGAGTCTCACTTTGTCCCCCTCGGTATAGAGCTGTGGCATCACAGCTCACAGCAACCTCAAACTCTTGGGCTCAAGCAATTCTCTTGCTGCAGTCACCCAAGTAACTGGGATTACAGGCATCAGCCACAATGCCTAGTTATTTCTAGAGATGGGGGTCTCACTCTGGCTCAGGCTGGTCTCGAACTCACGAGCTCAGACAATCCACCTGCCTTGGCCTTCCAGAGTGCTAGGATTACAGGCATGAGCCACCATGCCCAGCCCTACATGATTTTTCTACCATTTAACAGGTTGTCTACTTTCTCAGTTTACTTAGCTATGAAGTACAAATAATT
Organism: Perodicticus potto; assembly: GCA_963574655.1. Taxonomy (NCBI): domain Eukaryota; kingdom Metazoa; phylum Chordata; class Mammalia; order Primates; family Lorisidae; genus Perodicticus; species Perodicticus potto. Next base: position 40,063 of record CAUYRH010036883.1, on the reverse strand, counting down.
ATATTGACTATGTCCTGTCTCTTGGGAAAATAAATTTTATAGGACATATATAGAAGAAAGGCGTCTATTCAAACATAGCTTTATAAATGTAATATGTATTATACTTTAATACAGAAATTACATATTCTTATTTCAAAGAATACCCTTGCACATTCCTATATAAACTCCCACACCATAAATAAAACTAGTGTTTTATAATATTACTGTTTATATTGTCAGCGAATCTATTTTCAAAGACCTGTATTTTTTAAAAAGCCATGAAATCTAAGGTCTTATCCTATCTTTTGGTATTGACAGGTTGTGTGACCCTAAGCAATCACCATTATAACCTGAGTTCCTGGGCTTCAGTTTACTCATCCATTAAAGTTCTCTCTCTCCCCCTCCTCCACCCCTTAACTCACAGTGAATCTCAGACACATCCTTCTAAAAGCAGCAAGAGAACAGTCCCTGATATTTTACTAATGCTATATAACTGTCTCCCTCACTGTTTCATAAGAAGTGGAGTAGTGAATATTATGGTTCAAACATCTTTGGACATCCTCCTATAATGTTCGATTGATGCTTACTGCACCAAATTGTTGAAACCCCATTAACTCAAACAAAATCTCTTTAGTAAATGCCTTTCCCATAAAATGTTCTAGAGGCTTACAGTTCAAGGGAGTATGGGGATCCATCCATCCACAGCCAGGCCTTGTCACTGCCGTTACGGGAGAGCCCTGTCCAATAAGAGTAGAAAAACTCTGAGTAGCTCTGAGGCATGGCAAACTCCTGTGAAAGAAGAAAACCTTGAGCTTTAGAGGTCTATACTCAGTACTACTGTGCTACTGCTGGCTGCACTCTGTCCTACTAATAGCTTTACCACAGAAATTACCTAAATGTATTATAATTATTCATTTTTAGGTCTTTCCTTTCGTCATACCATGGCCAAGGACATGTGGATGCTTGGTTTTACTGTTATACTTTTAACCTCTCCGATAATAAATTGTATGCATTGATTCAATAAGAGATTATTAGATACCTAGCTGAAACCATTACTAAGCAATAGTCATAGCATAGGTAGGTGAAAAGATCTACAGTAGAAAATACTGTTTCAAATTACAGGAGTTCTCTTCAATTTAAGAAAATAAGTCATATGAATATGATTTAAATATATACAAATATATGAAGTTTGTGAGAAAAAAATAACCATTATATAGCTTTCAAAACAAAACTTCCTACTCTTGCACACAGCGCATAGTTCAATTATATAACCGTGTCCTCGGCGTGTGCTAGAAGCAGAGGAAACAAAGAGAGTAAGAAAAATCCGGAAGGTTTATGCCAAGACACGTTGTCTTTGGTCAAAGAAATCATTTCCTTTTATGCCAAAATTGAGTTATCAATAAAGGGTAAAAAAATATTTTAGTAGATGAGAGAGACTGCAGAGACTTATCGATCACAGATTTCAGGAAACTGGTAGAAATTAAGATGTGACTGGAATAATGTCAAGAATTTATATAGTGAGATGGTCATTTAATTCAATTAAGTAACCCTTTGCTGATAACCTATTCTGCACCAAGACCTCTGATGAATTCTAGAAAAACAATGATAAGTAAGGAATAATCACATTGTTTGAGGAATTCAAACTAAAGGCAATAATAGACATGATAGAAAGGGAAATAATCACATTTTAAACAATATACTAATTTAATAGCATGTACTTAATATTTCAATGTGTAATTTTATTTTCATATTTGCCTCGACCAGTCTATCTTAGGCTATAACTCTGGAAGGCAAAATACATATTTCCTAATGATTTAATTAAATATTATTCAATTTAATGCTTTGCCACCATACCATAAGTATAGGCAGTGCTATTTCATCATTCTGACTTATGTGTTCCTTTCCCACCCAAACCCAAAGAGGTAAGAAATGAAGTCATTTTCCATTTGCTGTCTACCCAAGGGAGAAGTCTGAAAAGATACTTCTTAGTTTCTAAGGGGTTAGTGTTTGTAGAGAACATAATTCCTTTTATGTAGTATGTACTATAATACTTCAGGAGATCATTCAAAATAGGAAGAAGAGTGTGTCTTCACTGCAATAAGCAAGAAAATCTGTGCACCAGTATCTTGATCTTTAGAAGCTCGTCCAGCTCCCTGGAGGCCACTTTCTGAGAATCCTTCAGACATTGAAATGCCTCAGAATCTTACCAGCATTTCTTGTGTGCTTATCTTCAACATGGTGGAGTTCTCAGCAATGCAGAAATGTTCACAGCCCTGCCAACTTCTGCTCTCTTTATAGAACTGGTAGCATTTATCTCCATGCCATTTCCATTTTTCTGGGCAAGGGCTGCACCTGTGTCCTTGGAAGGAAAGCAATTTTAATAAATTACCTTCTACCAGGGTCTGCTGTGTTTCCTCTCTTGAAATGATATAGTATTTGATGTTCAAAAAAAAATTGATTCTCTTTCTCTTAGATATTTAATTAATTTCCCAGGAATAACAACTACAAATCTTTATGAAAAAACCCATGATATGCCAGAAATCATAACTGGTGATGAGTACACAGTAGAAATTGAAACAGACACTTAACTGCTTACATGGAGTATGAAATCTAGTAAGGAATGACCGGAACTTCCTTGCCTCTTGCCTTTGCAATTTAGCACATAAATTATTCATTTCATAAAGCTGTTTAGATGTTCAGAAACTCAAAATGCATTGTATTCAAAAACAAAGCTACTAAAACCTTACTCTTCAAAATCCTCTTAAGCTACATATAATAGTAAAATAATTTTTCAAATGCAGTATATACCAACTTGATGTGGGTCTTTTCTTACTCTAAATAAACATAAATAATATTTGTTTAAAATACTGAGATAAGCATGAAATAAGAATGGTAAATCTCCATGTGTCAGAAATTAAGCTGCATCCAAGCCAGAGAAGCACACAGGTCAAAAATGAGATGGACCACATGGGTGGCAGGTGTAAACATAGCGACTGAGCTCTGAGAGTTATGGTTTTAACACTATGTAGGTACACAGCCTTGGTATTTTAGAATTAGGAACCTGTAATCATGTCTCTTGTGGGTTTGTTGTGGGGTGAGAACTTCAATCATAAATGATTTCGTGCTTTTTAAAAGCATGTCAACATGTTAAAATTTGACTAGTCAATGCAGAGGCAGATAGGATATCATTGTTTCTATTTCCTTATATATTTAAAATATTTCTAAGGCAAAACAAAATTTTAAATAAATAATTTAGTAGGTTATCTTTGTGATATTATGACTTCCCACACTGGTATGAACTCAACAGGTTTTATGCTCTCTCAAAAGGTTCTGCTTGCCTCAAAATACTGCCAGAAGAAACATAACAAACCTGGACAGACTCAGGCACAAATGAAGGGAGCTTCAGACTTCCTAAGACATAGAACAAGAACAGGAATGATGTTTACCTAAAAGTATTTTTGTAAAGAACAAATAAAACATGGATAGCCTATTACAACAGTTACTTAATACGAGGGGGTCAATAAATGAACATAACTGCTATTATGACAACTTAGATTGGTTATGCTTGGAGGGCTATGCTGGAAAAAATTATGAAGCTCCATTTGAGATCAATAAGAAGGAGAAATCTTTATTCATTGCAATGCCCACTCTGATTTCAGTAAATATGAAATATATAACTGAAATTTTGATTCATTATATGAATCCTATTTCCTTTTTGATTATAATGTTTTCTTAAATACCTACAACAATTTTTACATATGACAAATGATTCCCTGTGCACTTTATGTAAAAGTAAGTTATAAGTTTATGTAGAAATTATTGGACAATGAAATTTTCAAAGAATGTGTAAGAGGAAGCAAAGGACAATTACACTGAAAGTTGAAAGACTAAAGTCTGGAAGCCTTATGTGAAATAGGTAGAGATAGTATGCAACAAAAAACATAGAGGTAGAGAAACCTCTTTATCTTCATAGTTTACCTAACTAAATATTTGAGATATCGCTTAAACAATTCATTTCTCTATGGACCCACACAAACACACACATACACAGTAGAATCTCCATAGTTGACCACTTCCCTATATGGACCACCTTCTTAAGTTGACCTAATTTATAGACCAGATATGCACCACACGTACATATCAATCAGTACATCAGGCCTAGTTCCCTGTGTTGACCACCTCGATACATTAACCAGTTTGTTACGGTTCCTTGGTGCTCAACTTACAAGGGTTTACTACATGCAAAATAGACTTAAGGAGAAAAATCTGAAAATGTAATGCTCTCAAATGTTTTGTCTATGATATCTACAAGTAGGGAAATTATACATATCAATGATTCCCATTGTATACCTGTATACTTTCTATGAACTCTTTCTACCTACAAATTATCATTTATGCATAGGGTAGTATAATGTTTAGTTGTTCAGGCTCAATAAAGCAATAATGTGCACATTACCAACCAATACCCTCAAAGGGGCATTCAATTTCATAAATACATAAATACATGTGTCATTCCCCCTCAAAAGTTTTACAATCTTTTTTTTTTTCTCATAGTCCTTTCTGTTTCTCCCTTATTTTTTGGTGTGCTTTGGACATAAGGAATGCTAGTTTACATATATCTATCTGGCTCAGACTTTATTTCTTAGATATCTAATTCCCAAAATAGCATTCTTGGTTCTGAACTTTCCCCTCATAACCACAGAATTCTTCCTCATTTCACTTGATTGCATCTTCATGCTTCTAGCTGCTTTGCCCCAAAATTCTAGAGATATTTCTGAATCTTTCATTCCTCTCACACCCCATTTTATTTCACCATACATTCATTTCCCCCAGAAAATACTCTAGTTTGACCATATACCTCTTCCCTAGATTTCTGCAATAGCTATTTATTACCTTATTTTCTTGTTACTATCCTTTACCTCTCCAGTCTAATTTCAACTTCATTGTGGCGTAAGCCTTTAAAAACTCACACCAGATCATGTATTTCCTCTGCTCAGGATTCTGTAATGAATTCTCATTTGTTCAAAATAGAAGACAAATCCCTTTCAATGGCCCCTAATGCTATACATTATCTCCACCCAATCTCAAGGATTGTTTTCTACTCCCTCACTCTGTTCCAGGCACACACACTTATCATTTCTTGAATATGCAGATACATTCACATATTAAGGCTCTTGCATTTCCTGTTCTTCCTATCTGGTTTATTCTTCCTGAACATATTTATATATTTAATTCTCTCAACTCTTCAAGTCTTTGCTACTATATAATCACTTTAAGGATTTATTTAGAACAGCAACACATCACTTTTGAATTCCTAGTCCTCCTTACTATGTTGACCTTTATTTCTCAAAAGATTGATTATTCTCTCATGTACTACCTGTATGTACAGGATGAGAATGTTGGCCAATCATTCTTACTTGCCTAGGACTTAAAAGTTTCACAAAATGTAGGACTTTTAATACCAAAATTGGGAAAGTTTTGGGCAAACTGGAACATCTGGGATCACCTTGTGTTTTTTAAATATACAGGTGTCCATAAAGTTCGTGTGCAATTTAAACGAACTTTATGGCCATCCCGTATTTATTGCTCTCACCCCACTAAAGTGAGTGGTCTGTGAGGGCAGAAATCCTATGTGTTTTGTAGGGAATGCATCAATAAATACTATAAACGTTTTAGTAATGATACTAGCAAAATGGATGAATACTAGTTGAGTAGATGACAAATAATGAGGAAAAGGAAAAGTAGCAGAATAAAATAGAATTAACATCTAACTAAAAATATATGAGAATCCCTGGGAGAATAAAGAACACCATTGATATATTTGCATGTAGATTTTTATATTTCAACTAAATATGGTTGATTGGCATACGTCTCTGCTTGTTTTTATACAGCTAGATGAAAATTCCAGAGACCTTTGGTTTTGAAGATACCTGGGTTATCTTTTTGAAGATACAGCACCCCAAGATACCACAGGCACACTGGGTTGTGAGAAAAATAAGAAAAGATAGGAAATAATGACCAGTTGGATCACTAGTCATGTGGTAAAGAGTCATTTAGAGAAGTAGAAATGTGCCTAATGATGTTATTTACTTGGTGATGACACAATCACGGTGTCTGCTTAGGGAAGGAAGTGGTGTGTGTTTGGAAGACTTGAGGACTTTGTCCACTTCAGAGTTCCCCAAAAGACAAATAAAAAGTGGAGACTTGAAAATTTACTTTATTTCTTAAGCACGTGTGATAAAGAGAGCAGAAGCGAGGGCTGACTTGAATAAAGTGGACCATCATGAACCCCCAAAAAGATAAGAGTAGAGTAAGACAGGTGGACATGGGTACACATACACACACTGCAAACTAAAGTGACATTTCTAGTCATCTCTATAGCATTTCTATCCACGTGCAGTTCACCTGCTGTTGGCAACTTCTTAATAGGAATGGATTTGTAAATACATGCTAAGGGAAAGTGACACATAACCCTGTATTTTGTTTACTTGTATTATTTTGGTTATTCCAAGTTAATCATTTTAATTATTTTAAGGATTTGCATTTGAAGAATCCTTTCTTATATTTAAAACAGATAAATATAAATGGCATGATATTAATAACTGGTCATGACTTTGAAGCCTAAACTCTTTATTCAGTTTACCAGACCACAAGTTTAACATGGATCCCAGTTACACCAATAGCAAATTGAGCTCTCTATTGCCAGATACGCTGGAGGCAGAGTGACAAGGACAGACTTACCTCCAGTTTTGTTATAGAGCTCACGACAGAGTTTTTCAGCCACACGCTGCAAAGTTTCTGCAAGCTTCCTGTTCTGGGCTTGGAGGGATTGCAGCTGTCGGGAGAGGTTCCCCAATCTTTCCTCCTTCTGAGAGATGGTATCTCGCTGAGTATTGGAGAGCTGATAGAACTGAAAAACTGACCGAAGTGACGAGATCAGACTAGACAGATTATTTCTACATTTCTATGTTTTCCCCAAATGGAGAAAAAAATGGTATATTGCTTAAAATGTCAGGCTCTGAGCTTTTATATTGCCTGATTTCAGTACATACATAATAAATTATATGGAGTTCAATACATATATAATAAATTTCATCGCCTTGGGAAAATTATTAATAACTTCTTTAAGTTTGTATAAATATGTAAAGTGATAATACCAGTTCCTACATTCAGGAGTAAATTCCCAAAATATATTTATTGCTTAATAAATTTTTTGTGTACACTCTCAAATTATTACTTAACCTAAAACCACAAATCCATTTATCTACTGATCATTATATTGAGTACTGACAATGTACTATATATTGTTAGTTATTCGGTTATTGAAACAGCCTTATCATCATTTCTATATTTGCTTCTATATTTGCAATTAAAATCAGTGAGAACAAGTAAATTTCTGAACATCACTTGACTAGAAAATTTCAATATTTAGGTTTGAATTTTAGGTTTCCAAAATTAAGTAGAGAAATCCCTCATGAATCATGAGAGTTGCTTTATATTCCCAAGAAGAATGGTGATAGAAAAATAGTTACAGCATAATGAAGTAAATGTTTTGAGAACAGAAGGAAATAATAAGAAATTGATTTTAAAATTTAACATCACAAATAAAAGTTCTAATATTTCTTATAAAAACTCAATTTTGACATCAAAAGCTGCTCATCTATATGAATTTTTGCCTGGAATTATCTTCTTCTTCTTTTTTTTTTTTTTTTTTGAGACAGAGCCTCAAGCTGTCACCCTGGAGAGAGTGCCATGGCATCACAGCTCACAGCAACCTCCAATTCCTGGGCTCAAGCGAGTCTCTTGCCTCCACCTCTCAAGTAGCTGGGACCATAGGCACCCACCACAACGCCCGGCCATTTTTTTGGTTGCAGCCGTCATTGTTGTTTGGCGGGCCCAGGCTGGATTCGAACCCACCAGCTCAGGTGTACGTGGCTGGCGCCTAAGCCCATTGAGCCACAGGCGCCGAGCCAGGAATTATCTTCTTCAAGTGTTTGGGAAGCACTGCTGTAAGATTGTACCTGATGAGGCAAATTCATCTACTTCCTATTTTAATCTTTGAACTTGTCTTTACTAGCTGGAAATATAAAGATTTGTATACAACATATTCTTTCCTGTTTGTCACAGGATTTTGCAAAATGACTCTATAATATCCTGGCCTTTTGGAAAAATGTCATAGGAACTAAAAAGTTTATCTACTTTCCTTATGATAATGGTAAAAGGTAAATAAAATCTCTTCCCTCTGCACTAGCCTTTTGAGCCATGCCTACTGTCAGCACAAATCACAGCCACTTTACATTTCTATGAAATAGGAGAGGGTGGAAGCATGCATTTATTTTTAAATGATTATTTTAAATACTGACACATCAAGAAACAAAAATCTATACAATCTCAAACAGAATGTTTCATTCTAGTTGGCAAGTGATTGTATTTTCATGCTTCTTCCACTATTCATCATTTACATAGCTGCCATTAAAAAAAAATAAAAAGATATAATGAATTATCTGCAGGCTCCAGAAGTAAAAAAGAAAAAAAAATTCCTAACAAGTGTTTCTCATCCTAGACAAAACTTGGAACCAGGATCTGCCCCTGAGTCAAAATGCAGACTTACACACAAACCCCAGGACTGCCAGGCCTATTAGTAGCACCAAGCACAAAGTCAGCAGCGTCAGGCCTACTGGACGCCAGGCTGGAGATGGAGTCCCGTGCTCTGCAGGGAACAGAAAAGAAAGCTGAGTTTGGCTTTTTCTACCTCTTGGCTCTAAGTCAGCAGAAAGCAAGTGAGAGGAGTTAATTCTGGACAGAACAAATTATGCAGGACAATGGTAACCAGGGCTAGATAACTTACCCTCTGTCTTCAGAAACATCATCATAAGGCTCAATGCTGAGCCTCACTTACCACAGCTGGAGTCTTTCATAAGCTCCACCCATTTCTACCTCACCCCCCAACTTGGTCCTACGTTGTACTGAATCACATTATGCATTCCCATCCTCTCTGTATGGTTGTATCTATAACCTGTTTGTAAAATTCCGATTATGAATTGCTTGAGTTTAGATGGCGGGGGCATCTGCCACCTGTCATGTGATGCTATACCACAGTCAGGTTGGAAAGTAAACTACATTATACTGTGTTAATAAAAAAATCGCTTTAATGAGATTTTATGGTTTATAGGGCATGATTCACCAGCCCTCTTTAAAGGAATGTGGTGAAAAAAGGTCAGAGTTTAGTCTTCAAAAGACTCTCCTGGGGCGGTGCCTGTGGCTCATCAAGTAGGGTGCTGGCCCCATATACCGAAGGTGGCGGGTTCAAACCCGGCCTCCACTGAACTGCAAAACAGAAAAATAGCCAGGTGTTGTGGCGGGTGCCTATAGTCCCACCTACTTGGGAGGCTGAAGCAAGAAAATCACCTAAGCCCCAGGAGTTGGAGGTTGCTGTGAGCTGTGTGACACCACGGAACTCTACTACGGGAGATAACGTGAGACTCTGTCTCTACAAAAAAAAAAAAAAAAAAAAAAAGAGTCTCCTGAAAATGTCTGAAACAGAGCCTGAGAGTACCTGAAACTTATCAACAAATAACTTTTCATCATCATCAGGGGAAGAAAAAGAAATCAATTTGTTGTTATTCTTACAAAATGTACCCCCCAAGTTCCATATACACATCTTTAAAAGGCAAATTGCCTATCATTCATGGGGCATGAACATTTTACTATTTCTCTTTGGGGCTTCTTGATGGAAAGTCTCTCTTTTGTAAGAATGTCATTTGTTCATGTGTTTGAGTTATTAGTTCTCAGAAATGCATTGTAAAGAAACACAATCAATTTCTCAAAGTTAGATCTAAATTATCTCAATTTTTATGCGGGTTAAATTTTAAAAACTCGGGCGACGCCTGTGGCTCAAAGGAGTAGGGCACCGGCCCCATATGCCGGAGGTGGTGGGTTCAAACCCAGCACCGGCCAAAAACTGCAAAAAAAAAAAAACAAAAACAGTACCAAAATCCCTTCCTTGTACCCCATTCCCACAAGTTTGACTTGTAGTTGCAGAGGCTGCACTGTAAGTCATGAGTAGACCCATCACCTGGCGTGGTAACCTATCTGGGTCTGAACAACCTGAGATGTCTGATAGGGAAGACCTTCAATCAGGTACAAACATCATTGATAAAAAGGAAACAAAGAGAGAATGAAACCCTCAAAGAAACACTGATATCTTTGTGACCTGTTAGTTCCACTTCATTGAGAATTAATGTCAGGTTCTAACACAGAAAAATTAAAGGGACACAAATTTTTTTCCTCCTAGCAAGGTCTTCTACATAATACATGTACTTTCCAGGCACAGATATCTATACTAAATATTATTTCCAAATGGGGAATAATAAATGGTAAATATAGCATAGAAACAGAAAATATAATCCAGGTGTGGTGGCCCATACCTTTAATCCTAGCACTCAGGGAGGCCAAGACCTTGCTTGAGACCAGAGGTTCATGACCATCCTGAGTAAGAGTGTGACTCTATCTCTACTAGAAATAGAAAAATCAGCTGGGCATTGTGGCAGGTGCCTGTAGTCCCAACTATTTGGGAAGCTGAGGTATGAGGATCACTTGAGCCCAAGAATTTGAGGTGGCTGTGAGGTACAATGATGCTATGGCATTCTACCCAGGGCTACAGAGTTAGAGTCTGTCTCAAAAAGATAAAAATATTGGCTCAGGGCCTGTGGCTCAAATGGCTAAGGTGCCAGCCACATACACCTGAGCTGGTGGGTTCAAATCCAGCCTGGGCCCGCCAAACAACAAAGACGGCTGCAACCAAAAAACAGCTGGGCATTCTGGTGCGTGCCTGTAGTCCCAACTACTTGGGAGGCAGAGGCAGGAGAATTGCTTGAGCCCAAGAGTTGGAGGTTGCTGTGAGCTGTGATGCCACAACATTCTACCCAGGGTGACAGCTTGAGATTCTGTCTCAAAATAAATAAATACATAAATTAATTAAATTAAAAAATAAAAATAAAAATAGCTCAGCGTTCCTAGCTCAGTGATTAGGGCGCCAGGCACATACACCAAAGCTGGTGGGTTTGAGCCTGGCCCTGGCCTGCTAAACAATGACAACTGCAACCAAAAATTAGCCGGGCGTTGTGGCGGGCCCCTGTAGTCTCAGCTACTTGGGAGGCTGAGGCAAGAGAATTACTTAAGTTCAAGAGTTGAGGTTGCTATGAGCTGTGGCATTGCAGCACTCTAAGGAGGATGACATAGTAAGACTCTTTCTCAAAAAAAATAAATTAATTAAATAAAATAAAAATAAAAAATACGATAACTAACTTCTGGAACTTACATCATAGTAGAGAAAAGGATCACAGAACAGACATACTTATACATGGTAAAACCTCTGTAAATTGACCAGCCAAGGGACCATAATAAACTGGTCAACATACAGAGGTGGTCAACATAAGGAACTAGGCTTACTATACTGATAACATACATGTGGCTCATGTTTGGTCTATGAAAATTAGGTCAACTTAAGGAGGTGGTCAATGTAGGGAAGTGGTCAACTATGGAGGTTCTATACTGTATTTGTATTTATTTTTTTTGAGACAGAGTCCCACTATGTTGCCCTGGGTAGAGTGCTATAGCATCACAGGGCTAATGTGATTCTCTTGCCTCAGCCTCTTGGGCTAAAGTGATTCTCTTGCCTCAGCCTCCAAAGTAGCTGGGACTAGAGGCACCCACCACAACACCAGGCTACTTTTTGGTTGGAGTTGACGTTGTTCGGCAGGCCAGGGCTGGATTCGAACCTACCAGATCCAGTGTACATGGCTGGCGCTTTAGCTGCTGAGTTACAGGTGCCGAGCCTCTATACCGTATTTTAAAATGTGAATTTATTCTCTTAATAATCATCCCCTTCATAAATAGCCTGCATTACATTTAGAATAAAATCCAAATAATTTATCGCTGATGGTTTGTTTTAAAAATGAAAATTTTATTATAGTACTTTCCAACTTAAAAACCTTCCAGCAGCTTTATTTCACTTAGAATTAAATCCTACAATAGTCTTTTCATGGATACCCTCCCTCGATCTTTCATCCCTTTCTAAACTTTCCTAATTCAAATGTGCTGCTCACAGTGGTCTTCTGCTTCATCATGACACCATCATGCTTGTTCCTGTCTTAATACCTTGGCATCGGCCCTATCTCTGCCTCTGCATTAATTTCAGTTTAAATGGCACGTCCTTGGAAGAGATCCATGAGTCCACTCCTATGAAATCACTCATGCTGATGCATGTGGTTTTACCAAATGAGGTTATTAAGCAGTATTTTTATGACCTTTGTTTTTGTCTGTCTCCTCCCCTTAAAATGCATCATATGTCCCATTAAAACAACGATCTTGTCTATCTTGTCCATGTGTGCACTTTCATTACTAAAAATAGTGCCTGGCACATGAGGGCTGAATAAATATGTGAATGTTTAAATAAATGAAAAATGAAATTATAAAAATTAATATAATGTAAATTATTTAAGTTTTCAAGAAACATAGGCATTCTTTAAAGTTAAGTTATTCAGGGTGGCGCCTGTGGCTCAAAGGAGTAGGGTGCTGGCCCCATATGCTGGAGGCGGTGGGTTCAAACCTAGCCCCAGCCAAAAACTGCCAAAAAAAAAAAAAAAAAAAGTTAAGTTTTTCAGGTTGATTTTTAAAAACCTATGGACTTTTGCCAACACTTCTGTTGGCAGAGGACACTCAGCTAAGTATGTCTCCCAGCCAGGCTAGTTTTTATACACTGACTTGTGTGAGATTCTAGATCATGAACAGAAATGAGGGAGATTTGCTTCCTCCTTGTTTTCTTTATCTAATTGGCCTGTGTGTTTAGTCTTAGTTGTCCTGGAAAAGGATACTTTTCTCATGGTACTAACTGTAAGAGCATTTCAGATTAGCAGCATATAAAAGAACAAGATCGGGGGCGGTGCTATGGCTCAGTGAGTATACCAAGGGTGGCAGGTTCAAAACCGACCCCATCCGAACTGCAACAACAACAACAAAAAATAGCCAGGTGTTGTGGTGGGCGCCTGTGGTCCCAGCTACTCAGGAGGCTAAGTAGCTGGTAGCAAGAGAATCGCCTAAGCCCAGGAACTGGAGGTTGCTGTGAGCTGTGTGATGCCACAGCATGCTACCGAGGGCGATAAAGTGAGACTCTGTCTCTTTAAAAAAAAAAAAAAAAAAAAAACCTACCCAATGGGAAAGGATATTTGTATATCTTGAATCAGACAAAGGCTTGATATCCAGGATCTATTAAGAACTCAAATTAATCCACATGAAGAAAGCCAACAATCCCATATATCAATGGGCATGAGACATGCATAGAACCTTCTCTAAAGAAGATAGACGAATGGCTAACAAACATATGAAAAAATGCTCAACATCCCTAATTATTAGAGAAATGCAAATCAAAACCACCCTGAGATAGCACCTATCCTCAATGAGAATGGCCCACATCACAAAATCTCAAAACTGCAGATGCTGGTGTGGATGTGGAGAGAAGGGAACGCTTTTACACTGCTGGTGGGACTGCAAACTGATACAACCTTTTTGGAAGTATGGCGAAGTCTCAAAGAACGCAAGCTAGACCTCCCATTTGATCCTGCAGTCCCATTACTGGGCATCTACCCAGAAGGAAAAAAATCCTTTTATCATAAGGACACTTGCATTAGACTGTTTATTGCAGTTCAATTTACAATTGCCAAAATGTGGAAACAGCCTAAATGCCCACCAACCCAGGAGTGGATTAACAAGCTGTGGTGTATGTACACTAATGAAATACTATTTAACCATTAAAAAAAATGGGGACTTTACAGCCTTTGTATTAACCTGGATGGAAATGAAATGCATTATTCTTAGTAAAGCATCACAAGAATGGAGAAGCATGAGTCCCATGTACTCAATTTTGATATGAGGACAATTAATGACAATTAATGACACAGTGGGAAGGGGAGAGCAGTGAGAGAAAGAATGAGGGAGGGGTGGGGAAAGGAAGAGCAGAGAGAGGGAAGGAGCAAGGGGGGTGGGGTCTTGGTGTGTGCCCCACCTATTGGGGGCAGAACACGATTGTAAGAGGGACTTTACCTAACAAATGCAATCAGTGTAACCTGGTTTCTTATACCCTCAGTGAATCCCCAACAATAAAAGAAAAAAAAAAACTATAGTCTTGATTTAATAAAGACTTTACTATTTGGAAATGATGACAAAGATTGAAAAAGATTGAAAGGATTGAAAAGGATTCTCTCTTATGGAATATTTTTAAATAAATTAGCTTAATTAAGACAAAAGATATGTATTTCTATCCATTAATACTGATACAGTGCAACTTTTGTTTAGTGCCTTTACCCAGTTTTTTAAATCGTATAACATATCCGTATACGGAGATCACTTCTACAGCTTTTCTTGGGAATGATTTCACCTTCCTGATGAAATGTTTTTATATCTTGCTTCACCTAATATGATGACTTTTTACAATCATTAGGCTAATCATCATCTTATCTAAGGGGAACAGCAAGCCTTGAAGAAGTTAAGAAGGAAGGAACATGGGCTCAAAATTTAGAAATCTAACAAAGTTAATAAATTCATTAAACTATGCATTTGTGCATTCACTCAACCAACAAATATTCACTAAGAAAATACTAGAGACTAAATCTGCAGCTAGAAATTGAAAATATTATAATATTTTAACAGAGCTTAGAATCTCCTAAGAAAGACTTACAGTGAATCCAAAATAATACACCGATGTGTGATGGAAGAAATACAGTTAATAAATGTAAAACTTGATTGGAAGTCACAGAAAGCTTCTTGAAAGGAGAGGACAAAAGTCTTAAATCTTGATTAATGTGTCTTATCTTGATGTACCTTCCAAGAGTCAATGGTTGGTTTCCACTAAATGAGTATTTACTTAGTAACTATAGACGCTATTTGGGCCATTAGGAAAAGTAAACACTAACTTGCATGTTTAGGTTTTAATTGTGAAGGGTGTGTGAGAATGTAAACCTGTTTTGTCACTCACTATTTATTGCTGTACTTGGCAAACTATGAACAGATGAGACTCATTGGAAATGAGTAATTAATGAGCACTTAAGAATCCTATTAATGTGTTTAAAAATCCTTAAGAGCCCTAACATAGGTCACACATGCCCCCAGTCATTTAGTTTACAATATGAAACCACCTGGCAAAGTTTGTGTTCTTAGGCAACACGGAGAAAAGTTTCAGATCAGGTCCTGTAGAAATAATTACACACGGATAAGACTGAATTACTGAGATTTCATTTGTAGTGGAAAGACATTAATAGCATTTAAAATCCCGTTTTTGTTCAGATTTGTTCTCCCATGCTCCACATCCACCAACATAGGTTGTTTAGTTATGTTTGCTCATAAATACTTTTTTTAAACTTCAGTTACTTAAAGGTTTATTCTTCCTCAAATGAGGAGGAAATAAAGAGGGGAAAATTATTCCCAGTAAAAAGGCCCTAAGAAAAACACCAAAATATCAATAATGGTTACTTGTGAATTGTGAGACTGCAGGTGATTTTTCTTCTTCGCATATGTTTTTTGTATTTCCCAAGTGCCCTACAGTTGGCATGCCTTGTTTTAAAAAAAAAATTGAAATAAAATTATAAAACTCCTTAATACATCCTTCTATCAGATTTAGCATAAAATATTAATTTCAAGAGCATAGTTAAGGAGCAAACCCTTCTGTAAGCAGTCCAATATGGTCCACATTTAATTTCAATCTCTGTAGAACATTGGCTTCATGTGGACCCTGACTCCGAGTGCCCAAAGATCAGAAATAAGACAGGAGACAGAATAGCAAGAGTGAGCAGAGACCAGTGAGGTAGAGGAGGTTGTAGAGAACTAGCAACTGGTCTAGAAACTGTGAGCGGCACTGGCAGCAGAAAGGGAAGTGGGAGGGACAGGCTCAAGAAAAGCTGAGTCATCATCATGGCAGCAACTTGGGCAGAGAGCCACAGACATCCACTCTACAGGGACAAGGTAACTGAATTGATAGGACTGCTACTAATCAGAATAGGTCTTTTATTTATTTATTTATTTATTTATTTATTTATTTAAGATAGAGTCTCACTATGTTGCCCTCAGTAGAGTGCTGTAGTGTCACAGTTCACAGCAACCTCAAACTCTTGGGCTTGAGCCATCCACTTGCCTCACCCTCCCAAGGAGCCGAGACTATGGGCACCCTCCACATTGCCCAGCCGGGCTATTTTTTTGTGTGTGATTGTCATAGTTGTTTTGGCAGGCCCGGGCTGGGCTGGAACCCGCCAGCTCATGTGTGTGTGTGGCCTGTGCCCTAGCCGCTGATCTAAAATAGCTCGTTACTGCTCAGGGAGGCCTATGTGTTCTGTTCCTCAGCTTGTAACTGATGAGAGTATTTTATTCTGTCTCTGTTTTTCTTATTTTCTTATAACATAAGCCATTATCTTTCTCTTGCAACCTAAAAGAAGGTAGCTGGCATACATAAACATATAGGTTGTATGCAATAAAATTAAAACAACAATAAAACACTGTAACAAATATCCTAGAAGGTATCTATTTCTTCTTTTCTTTTTTTTTTTTTTAAGACAGAGTCTCATTTTATCGCCCTCGGTAGAGTGTCATGGGGTCACAGCTCACAGTAACCTCCAACTCTAGGGCTTAGAGGATTCTCTTGCCTCAGCCTCCCAAATAGCTGGGACTACAGGCATCTGCCACAATACCCGGCTAATAATTTTTTTCTGTGTTTTATTTCCTTAGAATTGTATCCTATTATAAAAAATAGGCCAAAGAGGTAAGAACTTTTTTCCTAAATTGCCGTGACTACTATTGCAGTTTATTATTTTTGTATGATGTCGAGATCTTTTAATTTCTTATTTTGTGAATTTTCTGTTTCTGTTCTGTATGGCACGCACTGTATTTTGGCCAACACAATCTCCATTTGCAATGTGTTTCTCCCTTACTTGACTCCACTTGGAAGAGAATAAAAGTTATGAAGTTTGAAGTTCCCACCTCTGTTGTTGATATGAGAAATAAGTTTCCTGGTGCATTTTTCTCCAATTTCTGTTTTTTTCCTACTTGAACTGCCAGGAGATGCAGTAGTCATGTGAAACCAAAAAGATAGAAGCTAAGAAGGTTGAACCAAAAGATTTCCAGAGCCTAAGACATCGATAACATTTAGAGTCAATGTATCAGCCTTCACTTGTTTCCCACGGGAGTTCTTGTTACCCAAGTAATACATTTCTTTTATCCTCTAAGCCACTGTGGTGTATGCTTTGCTGTTTCTTTTTGCTAAAATATTTTTTGTTGTAATACCCATTTTATCTTATGGACATTCATGCATATTCAATCCTATGTTTTCTCCTAAGTATTTTACAGTTTTATTCTTATTATTATGTCTACAATCCATTTTGAGTTAATTTTTGTATATGCTGTGAAGTCAAAGTCCATCTTCACTGTTTGGCAGGTGCATATCCAGTTATCCCATAACCTTTTTTTTTTTTTTTTGCAGTTTTTGGCTGGGGTTGGGTTTGAACCCGCCACCTCTGGCATATGGGGCCAGCGCCCTACTCCGTTGAGCCACAGGCGCTGCCCCCCATAACCATTTATTGAAAAGACTATTCTTTCCCTATTGAATGCTTTGTACACTTTTCTCAAAAGTCAATTGAAAGAAATGTAAGAGTTTAATTCTAAACTCTCAATTCAGTTCTATATGCCTGTACTTATCCCAGTAAAATACTATCTTGATTACTGTTGCCCTGTAGTAAGTTTTGAAATTGATATGTGTGGGTCCTCCGGATTCATTCCCCATTTTCAAGATTGTTTGAGTTATTCTGGGTCTCTTGCATTCCCATATGAATTTTTAGATCAGCTTGCCAATTTCTGCAAAAAAGGCTGCTAGAATTTTGGTAGAGACTATTTTGAAATTGTACATCAATTTGTGGAGTATTGCCATGTTAACAATATTAAGTCTTACAATCCAAGAGCACAAGTTGTTGCATTTATTTAGATCTTTTTAAATTTCTTTCAATGACATTTTGTAGTTTTCAGTGTAAAAAACTTACACTCCTTTGTTAAATTTATTTCAAGGTACATTATTCTACTTGATTTATACTACTTGATGAATGTAATTATTTTCTTAATTTTATTTTTTAATTGTTCATTGCTGTTGTATACAGTTTATTTTTTTTAAAAAACCATATTTTAGTTTTGCATTTTTCTGTTTTTCTATTCTCTACTTCATGTTTCTCTGATAACATTTATTGTCTCCTTTGTGCTGGATTTGTGTTTAATGTTCTCCTCTCTAGTATCTTACAGGAGAATATTGTGTTACTGTTTTTTTCTCTTTTTTTAGCATAGGTAATTTACAGCTATAAATTTCCCTCTAAGCCAGTGGTTCTCAACCTGTGGATCACAACCACAGGTTTGTGGACCCAAAGTGGTCTTCTGCATATCAGATAGTTACATTATGATTCATAACAGTAGCAAAATTACAGTTATGAAGTAGCAATGAAAAATTTTATGGTTGGGGGTCACCACAACATGAGGAACTGTATTAAAGGGTCACGGCATTAGGAAAGTTGAGAACCACTGCTCTAAGCCTTGCTTTGCTGCATTTTATAAATTTTGGTATATTGCATTTTTGTTTTCATTTATCTCAAAGTATTTTCTGGTGTTCCTCAAGATTTCTTTGACTCACTGATGATTTAGGAATATGTTGTTTTATTTTCACATGTTTGTGAATTTTCCAAATTTCCTTCCTTCCTTTCTGATTTCATTCCATGTGGTCAAAGAATATACAGTAGAACCTCCATAGTTGACCACTTCCCTATATTGACCACCTCCTTAAGTTTACCTACTTTTCATAGACTGGCCATGCACTGTATGTCTCCATACAGTAGGCCTAGTTCCTATGTTGACCACTTCTGTATGTTGATCAGTTTGTTAGAGTCCCTGGGATGCTCAACTTATAGAGGATATACTGCACTTAATATTTTGGAAAATTTTAACCCTTCAATTTATTCAGATTTGTTTTATGGCTGAGCAGATGGTCTATGCTAGAGAATGCTCCAGATGTGCTTGAAAAGAATATGCATTATGTTGTTGAGTAAAGCATTCTATAGATATGATAGGTCCAGTTTTTGCATAGTGTTGTTAATGTCGTCTATTAATAGTTCCTTATTTATATTCTGCCTCGTTGTTCTATCCATCATTCAAATTGGAGCATTAAAGTCTCTATTATTGTTGAATTTTCTCTATTTTTCCTCAATCCCATCAGTTTTTGCTTCATATACTTTGGAGATCTGATGTTAGGTGCATATATGCTGATAACTATGACTACTTTCTGATGGATTAATCCGTTTAATCTTTATAAAATGTCCTTATTTAACAATAATTTTTATCTTAAAGTCTATTTTGTCATGTATAAATGGTTACTGTTTTCATGATAAATCTTTTTCTATCCATTTATTTCTATTTGTTTCTTTCCATCTAAAGCAGGCATCCTCAAACTTTTTAAACAGGGGGCCAATTCACTGTCCCTCAGACTGTTGGAGGGCCGGACTATAGTTTAAAAAAAAAAAACTATGAACAAATTCTTATGCACACTGCACATATCTTATTTTGAAGTAAAAATCAAAATGGGATCAAATACAATTCACACCAACTCATTTGGCCCACGGGCCGTAGTTTGAGGACCCCTGATCTAAAGTGTGATTCTTACAAACAGCATACAGTTTGGTCCTTTTAAAATCCATTCTGCAATTTCTGTCTCTTACTTGGAGTGCTTAATCATTTACATTTATTGTAACTGCACATAAGGTAAAATTTCATGTCAATCTGCTATTCGTTTCCTTTTTGCTTTTTTATTTCTTTTCTTTTCTTTCTTTTTTTTTGGAGACAAAGTCTTACTATGTTGCCCAGGCTAGAGTGCCATGGCATCATAACTCCAAGCAACCTCAAAGTCTATGGGCTCAAGAGATCCTCTTGCCTCAGCCTCCCAAGTAGCTGGGACAGGCGCCTGCCACAATACTTGGTTTTCCTATTTTTAGAAATGAGGAGGTCTCACTCTTGCTAAGCCTGGTTTCGAACCACTGAGCTCAAGCAATCCATCTGCCTCAGTCTCCCAGAGTGCTAGGATTACAGGTGTGAGCCACCAAGCCCTGTCTTGCTATTTGTTTTCTAGATGTCTTATTTTGTTTCTTTTCCTCTGTTCCTTCATTATTGCCTTCCTTTGTATTATGTAGATATTTTCTAGTGTACCATTTTAATTTTCTTGAATTTTTTAATATATATTTTTATTTTCCTAGTTGTTTTCTTTGGGATAACTATTAACATCTTGACTTATAAAATAATAGTTTAGATTAATATCAACTTAATTTCAACTCTATACAGAAATGTTGTTTCTCTATAGCTCTGTTCCCCTCTTTGGTGCCATTATTGTTATATAAATTATGTCTATATAAATTATGTCTATTGTTATATAAATTATGTCTATATCACGGGTTTATGATTATTGCTTTATGCCATTGTCTTTTAAATCAGATAGATGAAGAAAAAGAGATAAAACAAAAAATGCCTATATATTGTCTTTTATATTAACCTGAATAGTTGCCTTTACTAGTAAGTTGACACAGTTCAACATGTACCCCACTGATGAAACTAGTTATAGCTCTCTACTTACTCTCCAAATTTCCACTGTCACTTAGTTTGGGATCTTTGCAGTTCTTATTTTGGTATGACTCATTGACAAATTTTAAAATATATACTTGTATTGTGTGCATGAGCGTGCGTGCGTGTTATCCAATATTTGTAGTTATATTTGGTCGGAAGGTCAGTGAAGTAAACTAGTTTCTCCACATTGCCAGAAAGAAAAGTGAAATTTTTAGTCCTTTAATTATGCATGATTCTGTCAGGAAACAGACACAAGGATTAATCAAGACATGTTTCTTCGATTCCTTTTATTTTCTACTCCAAGAAAATATTGAGTAGTATTGTAACTACACCCACACTGTGTCCCATGAGGAGATAAATATTTTCAATCATCCAAGCAGCTCTGAACACCTGGGTGCTTGTTTTGGGTGGCAGGTAAAGAGGTATTTGCATATAACCTTTACTTAAGCTCCATGGACAAAACAGTTTCAAAAACATCAAGGGTTCCTACCCTTGGACTCTCTTTGTTATATCCAGTAGAGCAAAACTGATTGCCAGTGATAATATTCACTCATAATCCTATCATTTCATTTAAGGTAGATTCAATGATCAGATTCCTCTCTGTTCTCAACACTTGAAATATCTGACTCCTTGCTCACATGGTTTCTATCATGAGGTGAGTAATTTGTGTCCTTCCTTCTCTTTCAGAGGAAAGGTGTTTCTTTCTTCTGGCTTCTTCCAGGATTTTTGTCTTTGTCTTTGATTTTCTGAAGTTTGAAAATCATGTGCCTACATGTAGTTGTTAGACACTTACCCTGTGTGGTGCTCTCCAAGCTCCCTAAATCTGCAGCTTGGTATCTGACAATTACTGGGAAAATTCTCAGTCGCTATTGCCTGAACTATTTCTTCTGGTCTTCTCTCTGTTTCTTCTCCTGGCATTTCCATTGTGTATCTGTTACATCTGCTGTATTTGTCCTACAGCTCTTAGATACTCTGTTCTACCTTCTTAGCCTTTTTCCTTATGCTTTTCAGTTTGGGAAGTTTCTGATTTCATTTGTTTGTTTAATTTTTAGGTCATCTTGGCTTTACACAGTTTTCTGATGCCACCATATCACACAAGTATCCCCATCCCTCAAACTCAAAGGCTATCCAGCAACCAAAGAACAAGAGAAATAGGGTTGGGAGTTAAATTATTGAGTATTGCTTATAAGAGACTAAGTTTTGTACTTAGAGTGAATGAAATTGCCAGAAAACAAGTGGGAATTGAGGGATAGACTCCCATATGCTAGGTTGGATTCATTTATGATAATACTATTTAATTTTTTTTTTTTTGTACGAAAGGTCTTTATTAGCGGGGAAGCTGCAGAGCAGCATTAAGGGGAAGGAGAGAGAGAGAGAAACGGGGGAAGAGAGGAGAAAGAGAGAAGGGAGAGAAGGGAGGGGAGAGAGATGGAGACATGCGGGGGAAGGAAGAGAAAAGAGCGATACTATTTAATTTTTTTTTGTATATGCAATCTTGTCATAATGAAAAGTTGTACCCCTAAATCTTTTGGAAGAGTTACGTGCCAGTATTTATTAAAACTAAGAATGTACAAAACTCTTAGAGCCACTAATCATTTACAGGTAAAAGAAGCAATAGGCAAAGAGATATGTACAGAGTTTTTTTATTTTAACAATATCTTTAGGGCTAAAATACTAAAAATAGCTTAAATGTCTATCAGTAGAGTATGGAATGAAAATGAACTATACATCCAGGGCTGAGCACGGTAGCTCACACCTGTAATGCTAGCACATGGGAAGCCAAGGCGGGTGGATTGCCTGAGCTCTCAAGTTTGAGAGCAGCCTGAGCCAAAGCAAGACCTTGTCTCTAAAAATAGCTGGGCATTATGACAAGCACCCGTAGTCCCAACTACTGAGGAGGCATAGGCAAGAGAATCACTTGAGCCCAAGAGTTTGAGGTTGCTGTGTTGCTGTGAGCTATGATGCCATGGCTGTCTACCAAGAGTGATGGAGTAAGACTCTGTCTCAAAAAAAAAAAAAATAACTATACATCCATAGCCTGAAATATCACATAACTCTTAGTATGATCATATGTATTATTAAATTCAAAATCAAATTGTGGTTATTGTGTATATTATCTCATTTTTGCAAAACAAAAAGAGGGGACTTATATATTAGCATAAAAATGTAAAAAGATATATCACCAGTTAACGTTAGCTCTTTAGGATGTGGTATTAGAAGAAGGCGGAAAGATAACAAATTTTGTGTTTATACTTTAAGACTATTTGATTCGAAGCAAAGAACATGTTCTAATCTCGTAATATTTTTAAACAATAAAATGTGAAAAAAATCCATGTGAGAAGAAAGACTCCTCAGTTTAGCAATAATATTCTAATGGCTCTCAAAAACTTCTCTGAAAAAAATAAACATGATTTTTAAAAATTAGATTTTCACTTCTCTCTTGCCTGTTGTCTCTTAGCTCTGCTCCTCTCATGAAAGTGATGAAACCTAGTGAAATGAGGAAAAAGAAGCTTCTTAAAATAAACCACCCACATTGTGAAATATACTTGAGAGTTAAGACTTGATCTTGATGGTTTTTGAGTCCTAATTTTCAAGGACCACTCTCAGTTTGGGGTGGTGACACCCCGTTCTCTGGAAATATCCCTGCACCTGCCAGCTTCTCATTTCCTCCACACTCTTCCACCCCCACCTGACACCCCATGTTTCTCCCCAGTTCCCACACTACTCACGTTCACGGGCTTAGACCTCCTTGTCTTTGCCCTAATTCCTTTTGCTCCCACTTCCAAGCTTCCCTATTCCCCTTATTCAGTATCTTCTTTTGTCCTTGAGACCACAGTAGACATTGTAAGTTCATCATGAGACACATGGGTGAAGCCACGTGGGAGTGTCTGAAGTCCATACCAAGTTTCATCCTAACTTTTTTCACTTCATCTTAAGAAACGGGGCAAAGGAAAGGGACAAGGCTGGACACACGAAGCTGTGTCCAAGAACAATGTGTGTGAGGCATATGCCAAGCTGTGTGGAAGACAGTTCACAACTACTAGTTATTCTAGCAAGGAGAGAAAGAAAAGAAGAGAACTAATTAGAACCTGAAAAAAGACCAGAATGGGAAGAGAACTGAAGGAGTTGACCAAATGAGGAAAAAAATAGTGTCAGAGAAGAAATTCAGCAATTAATTTACTCACTGTTATGCCATTCCTCCCATCTTTCTTGTGGTTCAGTGCACATCCTGAGCTCAGGACATGCCCTCCAAGTTTTAGAGTCAGGAAGGATAAGTCAGAGTTTCCGAAAAGGAGCCTTTGGGGGTGAGGACCCACTAGATATAAATATGTGTGCATACTTTAGTACATTTTACACTGCAAGATTTAGTTAAGGGTAAAAAGCATAAAATTAAACCTTATATTTTTTAAAAAGTAAATTCAATATGCCAACAGCTATTCTTATCTGTTTGAATCCAGAACAACTTTTTGATGGGATGACAAGCAATGAGAGATGGTGGCCGCTGCGATTTTGTTCCCAACCAAGTACTATAAACTTGATTAATCTTTTCTGAACAAAACATTAGCAATTCATAGGAAGCCCTAGGTTTGAAGCAGGGTAAAATGAGGCATGCAATGGAATCAGTGGTGGACTGGGTACAGTAGGAGTCCTTTTTAGTGACTAAACTATCCCAAAATGTATTTGGCTCACTTCAAGAACTGATAATGCAAAGCACATGATCTACTTAATGTGTGAGCTCCTGTGGCCTCAACTTTTGCGCAGCGTTTTGTTAAACAGCTCAGAGGACCTGAAGCCAGACCACCCATGAGAAAGTACTGAACCCCCTCCACCTACAATGCTGCTCTCTCATACAGAAGTGAGAGCAAGTTCAAACCTGGGTGGAAGTGTTTGCTGCAAGGGCTTTGGTCCTCTGCCTGCCCATGTTAAGTAACTCAGGCACACACCTCCAGTGTCCTGGCAAGAAATTCCATTCCCACGAGAATGGGAAAAAGGCCAAAGAAGGCCAAAATTTTCTTCAAACAGAAGCTCAATAGCAGAACCTTGTGGGAGGGAGAGCAGTGAGACAATGGCCCTGGGCATATTGGGCAGGTAACTCAGCGCCCGGCAAAGGAGCTTGGAATTCTGGAGAAAAGAGTGTTGGTGCCACATGGGGTTGGGCAGAGAGGAAGAGAGAAAGTGCTATCATCGAGAGAAATGCATGATGCTGCATGCAAAGATGGAAATGCCTTCTCTACCTTCCTCCGTCTGTCCTAAGAAATTCTGGGTTCTCCGTCCATGCCCACAGTTTAAATTCTGCAGAAAAGAAAATACCCAGCAGGTGGCAGCACCAGATAACTGGAGTGAACCAAAACCACACAACCGTGCTGAAGCTGTGTTAGGGAAAGAGTAGTTTGCACTGGAGCTTTTTTAATGGGATTTCATTTAGCTATTAGTGAATAGCTGGTAAGAAGGAATTTGTACCCCCAGCACTTTGCACAGTGCTTGGAACATGCTAGGTATATTTGTTGATTGAATGGACTAATAAATAAATGAATTGAGACAACTCACCTAAACTACAAGTAAATTATAATGAAATAATTTGATATTCTCCTCTTTTTCTTCCATCACTGTTATTATTTAATGCGTTTTAGTAATAGTAAGACATCGTACTAGATTTGTCTTCTCTATTCACCTTTTTTGCCAACGTATATCTACTTTTCCTATCTCTTTGGGGGAATTTTTAAAGCATGATTTAAAAAAACAAAAGCCTAAAATTAGAAATATAACCACTAAAATTCCAGGTTTAAAAGAAATCATCTAAATTTGGACGTTGGTGTTAATAATGAAGGCATAAATAGACTTGTTTTGCAGGCTGTGCTTATTTTAAGTTTTAGTCTTAAAAACCCCATTCTTGCATTGATCCTTTCCAAAATATGTTATTCTGCATTGGCTTGTGTTTCTTTAGAATCCTTGCTTAATAATAATTTGAGGTAATAAAAATAAAAATGACATAAACTAATATGCAGTTTATAAGTAATATACACCAGGCCCTGCGTTACATTGCGTTATGGTGATGACTTTCTATAACTCTTCAGATAAAATAAAGAAATCCTCATTCTTTCCTTAACCATGGACAGAAAGTATCTTCACTGGGCACCAAAATAAGATCTTCCATATCTACCTATCATGAAGAGGAGTGACAAAGCTTTCCCTAAAAGCTAATGGCAAGATTTGCTAATAAAATAATGGCAGGCAAGGATACTCAGTTGGAGCATGACAATTACACATACACGAGTTGTTCCAGGGCAGGACTGTTGCCTTGTATACTTTCGTATTCCCAGCACCTCACACAGTATCTGGCGTATCTTAAGGCCTCAATAAATATTTACCGAATGTGTAGAGACTATCAGGACATATCTCACTGATCAACGGTACTTGAATTACAGCCACATTCTCAACAGAAGAATAAGCAAGCAGATCATTCAGCAGACTCGTAAGAATGGGCCCAGAACCAAAAATGTTAGCATCATCTGGAGATGGTGACACCCTTAGTTATCTCTCTCATCTCAGGAACTCCTGTCCTTGCCCTGTTCAACTCTGTTACACCTAACCGTCTTGCTACTGCTGTTACACCTTTACGATGTATTAAACGTGAAGAGCCCATTTGGTTCCTTTTATTAGTACAGGAAAAAGTTCTGAGTTATCATTAGTCTCTCTAATTCTGGTTGAATATTAAATCCCAAAAACCATTACCTTAAATGTTGATGGTCCCCTTGCATTAGGCCTAATTCTTATTTTGCTCTCATTCGGCATCCTCTCTCTGGGTAATCTCATTCCACCCATAATTTCTATGCCAGGAGCTCCAGATCTGTAGATGAGAATCAGATCACTTCTTGAACTCCAAATC
Organism: Perodicticus potto; assembly: GCA_963574655.1. NCBI lineage: Eukaryota > Metazoa > Chordata > Mammalia > Primates > Lorisidae > Perodicticus > Perodicticus potto. The sequence continues at coordinate 13,515 of CAUYRH010036883.1, read as the reverse complement.
CATACATATAGCCAATTGTTTGTGGATAGCTACCTTACATGTCATATCAAAGGTCAGATTCAGGCTCTCTGGCTTCAAATGGCAGATTGAGCACATCCACTTATTTTTTTAAAAACGCATTAAAATAATAGTAAAGATATGAATGTTCCCACCCAACACAACCCAACACAAAGAATGGGGGGAAAGCGACTGGAGGAGTAGAGAGTGCAGCAAAGTTCTGGACATTGGAAGATGAATGCAGAGGGAGACTGGTGGTCAGAGCTGAGGAAGCCACAGCCCAGGAGAGGGACGACAGCCCAAAAGGGAGCCAATCTGCCTAGAATAAACTGAGAAACGTTCCCCATGGGAGACCACAAGTCCTATAGAAGGCAAGATTGAGAAACTATCACACTACCAGCGAAAGCTCTTTAGCCCCTTCAGAAATGCTCAGAAGGACATCGCAGCCATACACAAGCAGGGTAAATGAGAATGAATGTCAAAACTTCATGTTTCTCACAACCTGCGTCTGTCCCTGTGCTCCTGCCTCAGAGAAGGCTTCCCTCATCCCCCTGGTTTCCCACACCAGAGAGCTGAAAGTCATCCTTTATACTTTCCTTCTTCTTATGCCTCTTTCAATAGATTAAGGGTTGATTCTATGTCCTAATTACCTCCTTTACATTTCCCTTCCCCTCCTCTATCTCACAGCTGCTGCCTTTTATAGACCTTTCTTCTGTCTTTTCTGGATTCTAGTGATGACTTTATCCCTGTTCTCTCTACCTCTCATTTGAAGCCTCCCCAAACCCTTTTCCGGGATCATGAGTTCCCAGTCAGCCTAGCCCACTGCCTTCCACCACAGCTCTGGGTCATCATTTGAACTGAGTAAACACTTGACATCTGTCCAGTCCCCAATTTTCACTACTCCATACTTTTTTCCTCATATTCCAGCAACACAGACTCACTTTCAGTTCGTCCTCAAAACATGTCCCTTTTTTAATGCGTGCGTGCACTCTTCTTCCTTCCTGGAACCTCACATAAAAACTCCCTTCAGCTCAGCTCAAGCATTGTCTCCCTACCTCCCCTGAACTGTCGTGGGTATCTAGTCCCCGCACACCCTGTGCAAGTCTCCTTTTCCTTCTCTACAGAAGATTTGTGTTGAAATGTGTTTCCTTCTCCCCCAGACCAGACTGCAGGCTCTATGAACAGAAACCAACCCTTTCAGCTGTGCATCCCTTATATACTCACCACAAAGATGAATGATCAGAATCATACAATATATTTTTTATAGCAAGGAAATTCGAGTAGTCATCTGTATAGTCCCTGTCCTTTGGCCACCGAAGCACTATCATTTCCATTTTATTAGTTGAGGCAACTCAAACATGAAGACGTGACTTATTTAAGGTTTCAAAGGTGGAGTAAATGGACTTGTGCGTGTGATGGGGAAAGAGGTAGGGAGGGGAGAGTCGCCCTTATAACTAAAATCCTGGTTTCCTCTTACTCAGTGCTTCACCTGCCACCTGGTGACACCTCTGACCAATTGTCATTTAAGAAATTCACCTTAAAAAAAAATTCACGTTGAAAAAAAAAGAAATACAAATAACAATAAAAAAAATACATTGCCCGGGTGGGTGGAGAAAGATGGCGGCCGAGTAACAGCTTCCTTGCAACTGGGCACGGTGAGACTGGGGAGAGAGGACTTCAGGCACCTCTGGCAGGTGGGATCTTCCCAGAAACTTCCCTTTGGGGACACAGGGAGACAGTGTGAGACTTCTGGACACCCTGAGGAAGGCAAAAGTGGTGGAGATTGGGCAAGTGGTTGCATGTGTTCATTTGGTCTAATCCTGTCAGCAACTGTGGGTGTGGCAACAGTGGGACTGCAGGCTGGAAAGGACTTGCCTGTGAGCTGTTTGGGTTTCTTTTGGACTTGGCGCTTGGTTGAACTGCCTTGGGACAATTGGGCAAGAGTGCAGGGGTCTTTGAGTGTTGTCTGGGGCCCCAGACTGGGCCACCGAGTCAAACAGAGCTACCAGTGTTTGGTTGTGGGCTGTGTGGAGCCATTGTGAGAGAACTGCCCTGGCAGGCTCCACCCTCAGGGTTGTAGAACAAACATTGGTAGGCAGCAAGTAATCTAGCGATTGAGCAGCCTAAAGGCGGGGACTCACATGCCTTGCAGCCTTAGCCCTCAGGGGCACAGGATGAAACCGGTTTGGGCACACTGGGTAAATGGATAGCCACTTAAGAAGTGATCCCAGCCACAAGCACTTTCCTGGGAAAGCTTCTGCTTAGGCAAGTTAGCAATTTAAAGTGCCTTCTAAGCAGGCTGAGGAGGATTTAAGCTCTCCACCCTGCAGGGTTTGAGAAATCATTAGAGACACAGGGTCACTCCCTACAAAGATCCAGTAACAACAGAATGATTCTGCCAGGGTCTGATCTGGGAGACACCTCCCCAACTCTGAGGACAGTCATAGGCAGCAGTAAAAAATAATCATGAGGCAGAATCAACAGAAAAACTCTGGCAATATCAATAATCAGAGTAAATCAACTCCCCCAAGGAACAACAAGGTAGATACAGCACAAGATCCCTTGCATAAGCAAATGGATGAGATGGCAACTAAGATCAGCGCAGTGGAGGAAAAGATGGAATTAGAATTTCAAGCAGCAATCCAAAAGATGACCCAAAAGATGTCTCAAGAACTGAATGAATTCAAAGACAAAATGACCAAAGATTTTGACACATTGAGACAAGAAGTTGTAGCCCTCAAAGATCTAAGAAATACAGCAGAATCCCTCAGTAACAGAATGGAGCAAGCAGAAGAAAGGATTTCTGACATCAAAGACAAAGCTTTTGAACGCTCCCAATCTTCCGAAGAAGAAGAGAAATGGAAGACAAAAACAGATCATTCTCTCAGACAGCTCTGGGATAACTTGAAGAAAACCAATATTCACCTTATAGGGATACCTGAAAACGATGAAGTGGCGTCACAAGGCACAGAGTCTCTTCTTTATGAGATTATGAAAGAGAACTTTCCAGACATGTCAAGAAGATTCTGAAATTCAGATAGCAGACAGTTTCAGAACCCCAGCACAACCCAACCCAAATAAGACATCCTCCAGGCACATCATAATTAAGTTCACGAAAGTTAATATGAAGGAGAAAATTCTGAAAGCAGCCAAGTGTAAGAAATCAATTACCTACAAGGGGAAGAATATTAGAATAACTGCAGATCTCTCTGATCAAACCTTTCAAGCTAGAAGAGAATGGTCATCGACTTTCAATCTCCTAAAACAAAAGAGCTTTCAACCCCAGATCTTGTATCCAGCTAAACTGAGTTTCATTTACAATGGAGAAATTAAATACTTCAACGACATCCACATGCTGAAGAAATTTGCTATAACTAAGCCAGCTCTCCAAGATATTCTCAGACCTATCTTCCACAATGACCAGAGAAAACCTCCACCACAAAGGTAAACTCACTCAGAAACTATTTATCAAATTTCATCTTCCCCAGTGATGAAAGGACTAAAAATGTCCACTGGACTTTCTAAAGATCTATCATTACTTTCAATTAATGTGAATGGTTTAAATTGTCCTCTAAAGAAGCATAGGTTGGCTGACTGAATACAAAAACTCGGGCCAGATATCTGTTGCATACAAGAATCTCAACTTAGCTTAAAAGATAAATTTAGACTCAAGGTGAAGGGATGGTCATCTATAGTCCAGGCAAATGGAAAACAGAAAAAAGCAGGTGTTGCAATCTTATTTGTAGATACAATAGGCTTTAAACCAACCAAAGTAAAGAAGGATAAAGACAGACATTTCATATTTGTTAAAGGTACCACTCAATAGGATGAGATTTCAATTATTAATATTTATGCACCCAACCAGACTGCACCTCAATTTATAAGAAAAACTCTAATAGACACGAGTAACGTGATTTCCTCCAGCTCCATAGTAGTTGGAGATTTTAATACTCCTTTAGCAGTGTTGGATAGATCCTCCAAAAAGAAGCTAAGTAAATAAATTTTAGATTTAAACTTAACTATTCAACAACTGGATTTAACAGATATCTACAGAACATTTCATCCTAATAAAATTGAATACACATTCTTCTCTGCACCCCATGGAACATACTCAAAAATTGATCACATCTTAGGTCATAAGTCTAATCTCAGCAAATTTAAAAGAATGGAAATTATTCCTTGCATCTACTCCGACCATCATGGAATAAAAGCTGAACTCAATAACAACAGGAATCTACATACTCATAGAAAAACATGGAAGCTAAATAACCTCATGCTGAAGGATAGCTGGATCATAGAAGGAAATTATAGCCTTGAATTCACATATTATAGAAGAAGAATGGTTAATGAAACACAATGCCTGTAAATGAAAGAAGGCTAATGAAATTAAAAATTTTTAAAGTTGATACTTTGAAAGAACTAACAAAACTGATAAATCTGAAAAGAATGTATAAGACACAAATAATAGCATGAAGGAAATTTAAAAAGTATGAGTAAGATTCAGCTGACATTTAAAAGTAACACCATTGAAAGTTATTATGAAAAACTTTATATAAATTTAAAAATTTAGATGAAATGGGCACATTTCTAGAAAAATAAAACCTCCCAATAATCATAAGAACAAACAGAAAATATAAGTAGTCCTATATCTATTAAAGCAATTGAATTCATTATGTCAAACATTCTTTCAAGAAAATTCAGAACTTAGTGGCTTTGCTGGTGATTTCCTCCAACATCTAAGAGATAAGTAACATCAATCTTACCCAATTATTCCAGAAAATAGAAAAAATAAGAAGCATCAATCCTAAATCAAATTTTTCCAAATAACATCTAGAAGTTTACAGAAAAGCAAATGCATCTTGACCATGTGGCATAGTTTCCAAGAATGCAAGGTTGGTTTCAAGAACGAAAACAACTAATATAGTTCAAAATAGAGGAGAAAAGTCTTACTAGCACTTTGATAGAAGCAGCTATAGGTGCATGCGTGCCCTGACTAAGGGTAAAGTGAGTTGCGGGTACACTCAGTTTGGGTAGAGTGGAATATTTTTATGTGGTTTATGGTCAACCCCAGGTGCAGTGAATTAATAACTAGCTTCCCAGAGCAGAAATGGCTTCTAAGTATACTGTACTATACTATAGTCCTACTACCTGCTGTGTTGATTTAGATGTCAAAACAAAGAAGATTTAATCAAATACATAATAAGCTATAATATCATAACTAGAATATTGATAACAAAACAGTTAATGAGTGTTGCAAATTCAAAGATTATTTAATATTACATATTGTACACCTTATAATGTCCTGAAAATTTGCAGTTTATTTTTAGAAAAAAAAATCTGATGGTGATTACCCAAAATTTTATAAATTATAAATTTAAGGAAACTTTTCTAAGCCATTTATAGTTAAAAAACAGGCTTTGATCAAATGTTATAGGAAGGACTGAATAATCTTTCTATTTCTCTACAGAAATGATAATACAAAATTGTAAGAAGAGGCAATCCATGAGTGTGCAGCAAAGAAGTGTAGGAAAGGAACACTGTAGGGTGTGATGGGCAATGAATTCATGTGTTTTTCTCAATTTTTTTGAGCATGTGATATTTGGAGTTATGTTTCAGTTTTGAAATTTTGTCTTCTTCTGTGAATGATTTTCTCATTTTCAACAATTGTTCATTCTTAAAGTGAAATTTGTTTTTTAATCTACTATTTTTTTTTATCTGAAGTAGGACCCTCAAAATTGACTTAAGCTTTAGATGGTATAAAATATGCATATCCCTACACTAATTAGAAGGCTGTTATTAAAATGACTGAAAATATCAAATGTTATTAGGATTGGAACAACTAATCTTGTCAAAAAATCCTGGTAGGAATGTAAAGTGGAATAACCACATCAGAAAACTATAGCAATACCTGAAATATTCAATAGCTGAAATATTCATGTCCTATGACTCAGCAATTTCATCCCTAATTACATACCCAACAGAAATGCATGTATGTGTAAAAGATATATTCTAAACTGTTCATAGGAGCATTATTCATAGTGGCCCTAAATTGGAAACAATCTCAATTTCTATCAAGAGTGGAAAACACAATTAAATTGTGGTATATTCACCTGATAGAAAACCAAACACAAGTAAAAATAAATAAATGACTGAAGGGTACAGCAATATGAATGAATTTCATAGGCCAGATTTAACCAAACTTTCTCAGCTCCTTTGATGTCTCAAGATTTGTTCACAGTGCCAATATACTAAATGGAACACAGGAACACATGACACCTTTGATTATTAAGTAGTAAGGTCCTAACAACTTAATAAATATTTGTATCCCAATAGTATAGCAGCCATCTTAAAACATATACGTAAATCAAAAGAAAAAACTAATATTTTTATTTCATTCTTCGCCATAACTTACCAATGAGATAGATGCACCTGTTGGGCACAAAGCAGCTTCTGAAATCTAGGAATCAGATTAGATTTGGACACCTTCATTTTTTTTTTTTTTATATATTGATTTTTGAGTGTACTTGTTTTTAATCATGGCTACTCTTGAAAACTTGGTGTTAAGAAGACATAAAGTCATCAAAAGGAAAGCAGTGCAATATAACATTGAAACTGAGACCTACTGTGTGCTATTACTTCATTTGGTGTCCAAAAGTAGTGTCAAGTATTACTATGTTTCTCTCAAATTTTCAAATGTCCTGCAATGCCTTTATAAGCACATTGCAGTATCCTGGCTGCTTTGGCACAGTGTGGGAGCCCTGATTGTAGACATGTCACTGAACAAAAAAGCCAGACCCAGAGGAATACATCAGTGTGATTCCGTTTATAGATTTAAGAGCAGGGAAATTTCGTGGTGTTAGATATTATTAATAGGATTGTGGTTACATGTGTGGAAAGGGAGAGGGCAATGGTTGGGAGGGGCACATCAGGACCTTCTAGAAATCTAGCAACATTTGTTTCTTCTTCAGGTGGTTGCTATCTGGGCATGTTTACTTTGTTATGATTCATCAAGATGTATACTTAAGATAGTCCATTTTGTGTCTATGTGTGTTATAATTGTACACAAATAAAGTTTTTAATAAAGCAAAACCATTCTGAACAACAAAATGTAAGAAATTATACATTAGGTGTGGAGCCCTTTCTCATATCCAAGCCACATAAAATGCTTCTTCTTTTGTCTCTCTTGAGAGCATTTTCCACTATTTAACAAGTAGGTGTTTATATTCTGGGATCTCTGGCTAGACTGTGAGCTTCAGGAGGATAGGGGCCATGTCTTATTTGTCTCTAATTCCCTAGTGCTTCAAATATGACAACACAGAAGGTGGTTAATTATTTTTTAAATAAAAAAATTTAAAAAATAAATACATTGACAGCCTGGAATACACTGCTTTCTTTGTATCTGCTATATCTTATCCAAATGGCCCAGTAATAGTGTTTTAATCACACATCTATGGTCTTCCTTTTAAAATTTTTCTTTGTTTTTGTGGATATTTATTTGTAATACTTTTTAAGGGAAGGAAACACAAACACACATGCATTCTCTTTAAGAATGTGTGTGTGTGTGTGTATAAGTAGATTTCCACTGCTACTCAAAGTATTGTCCACAAAGCAGTGTCAGTTCATGAACTATTTATTATTGGTTTGCAGCACATTAAGTACAGAAAATGAATATAAGTGTTTAGAAATGGGCACGTCAATTTGTCTCTACCATGACATCCAAGCACGTGCTCAGTAAACTCATGTGTCAAGCAGGTTGGACACCAATTTGGGTATTGTCACAGTTGCATGGTGAGTTTTATGTGAAATGAACCATGAGTATTGTCACAGTTGCATGGTTAGTTGTGTACGAAATGAACCATGTGCTAGTCATTCACAGTAGAACTAGATATTGATCCAAGATAGGATAGAAAATTAAAAAATAATAAAAAAAAACACAATCCTTCCCCATAGATGATTTTTAAGGCTCTGCTATTGATATTAGAGCTGGAAAAGAGTGGTCCCATTATTTTACAAATGGGAAAGCTGAGATTTTGAGTTCACCCAGCTCTTGATTGCCTAGCTCGTGATTTTTATTCTATAGTGTCATCCACATATCTTATATGAATGAGCAAAGTTCAAGGATAAAATCAATGTCATCATTGCTACTCTTATTACCTGTAGCTACTCTGGCTACTATTAACATATATTCAATGCTTACTAAGAAGCATCACAAGAAATTGCTCTTTTTATAAGTAAAAATATGACCAAGCATCTATAATTTCACAGAGTTCAACTCATATAGAATGTTGAGAACAATGTCAAGTATTTTTAAGCCTTAAAGAAGAGGCATCCAGAGTCAGATTTTCTGGGTTCCAATTTTGGCTCTGCCTCTGCCTGCCACATACTGGTTGGACAAGTTAGTCAGGTTCTCTCTGAGGTCAGTTATCTCATCCATTCATGGAACTAATTATTATAGCACCTACCTCAGAGGTTTATTGAGGCTCAAATTATCCTATATAGGTAAAGCTGTTGAAATAGCACCTGACAAGTAGTATTACTATTAAGTCCTCAGTAAATATTAGCTGTTATGCTTATTTCTAACATCACCTCTTTGATTAATTTTCAGAACAGTCTTTTAAGGTAGGAACATTTTACCTTCAGATTTTAAAAATTATTTTTTTTTTTTTTAGCTTAAGACAAACAAAATTTATATGCTTACAAGTATTCTCTTCTGGGTTTAGGCAACTCCATGAAGCAGTTGTCCTCTGTTGTTGGTTTAACATTCCTGGTTTCTTTTAGAAAATGTATGTCAAGACATGTTTCTAAAATTACTGTAATAGGGAGAGAGCAAGACCAAAGCACCAACGTATTTTATTGGCCCAAGCATGTCACGTAGCCAAATTTATGTTGGCTCATGCTCAGATACTTCCAGGATCATTAACCTTTTTGCCACCATGTAACAGAAGCTAAACTAACAGTAACACAGCCTACTGTGATAAGCCACAGAAAAATACTGTACTTCACCTAATGTCCATTCTTGCTATCATCTTTTTCTAAGCTTTATATAACAATATGCTCTGTCCTCAGAGTGTTTATCATATGTCTCTTCCAAATTTTTGTGCATTTTCGTCTTATTTGCAGAGCTTACCATATCAAACTCCCCTTACACACTCTTCCCCTCAAGTTATCTTCACATTTTTCTTTGAAGATAAAATTCTATGTTGGTTGTGGTTCTTCATTATGAGTTTAACATGTCTTTTTGTAATTAGCTCTATTATTTTATTAGGATTTTTTTGGTCTGGTTTCCACAGTGTTTACAGGATTTGACTAGTCTGTTCAAATCTATTTTTCGCATTGCACCTTTTCCTTTTTTAAAAATTTCAGATTATTACCATCATTTTATAGATGAGGAGAATAGAGCACCAAGAGACAGAAATTTGAACCCTTATTCACATGACTGTAAGCACATTCCCTGCACCTTACATAGTGATTTTCAGTTAAGTGCCTGCTAAATCAAGTCACACAGCCCTTTTGGAGTGTTTCATCATAAGTTGCCCATATTTGAGAGGATCTAGCTTCTGGGATTTTTTAATAGTCAGTTATGTAAAATAAAATCCAAGCTATTTTACTTTTTTGATTAAGAGAAGTAAGTTTCACCATTTTTTCCTTGTTCTTACATCTCTGTTAATTTCTTGTAAACGATAAATAACCTGATGATTGCAAGCTCTGATTTTTTTAACAGGGCAATCTTTTAATAACCTCTTATATACTGAGGTTAAACCCTCCAAAGGACCCCATGCCCCAGTCAGCATGGTTCCCTGAAAGCTGAGAGGGAAAAACCAAGGTGGGAACTGCTAACTAGAATCAGCACAGTTAAACTTGTTCACTGTTTTGGACAAAACCAAAGAAACGCCTTCTTCTCTTTTTCTTCTTAAATAGAATAAGTAGTCAAGAAATTCCCCAGAGAAGCAGCAAGATCTGATTGAATTTTTCATAATTTCCTATTATTCTATCAAGTTCACTTGACAGCAAAGGACAAACCACCTTTCATTTTTTTTTTTTTTTTTTTTAAAGAAATGTTTTTATTTTATTTATTTATTTATTTATTTTTTTGAGACAGAGCCTCAAGCTGTCACCCTGGAAAGAGTGCTGTGGCATCACAGCTCATAGCAACCTCTAATTCCTGGGCTCAAGCGATTCTCTTGCCTCCACCTCCCAAGTAGCTGGGACTACAGGCGCCCGCCACAACGCCCGGCCATTTTTTGATTGCAGCCGTCATTGTTGTTTGGCGGGCCCGGGCTGGATTCGAACCCGCCAGCTCAGGTGTACGTGGCTGACGCCTCAGCCGCTGAGCCACAGGCACTGAGCCAATTGGCAGTTTCTTAAAAAGTTAAATATGAAGTTACCATGCAACCCATCAATTTTACGCCTAGGTACATGCCCCCTAAAATTTGAAACAGGTGTTCAAACAAAAACTTGTAAAGAGAATATTCCTAGCTTTATTCATGGCAGCAAAGAGGTAGATACAACAAAAATGTCTATCAGTGGATAAATAAAATGTGTTACATCCATACGTTGGAATTTTATTCATCCATAAAAAGTAGTGAAGTATTGATAGATTCTGCAACATGGATGAACCTTGAAAACGATGTTAAGTGGAATAAGCTAGACCAAAAGGCCACATATTTTATGATTCTGTTTATATAAAATCTCCAGAATAAGCAAATCCATCTAAACAGAAAGTAGATCAGTAGAGTGAAGGAAAGGAAAGAATAGGAATGACTGCTTAGTGGGTGTAGTAGGGTTTCCTTTGGGGATGGAAATGTTCTGGAACTAGATAGTGATAATGATTGCACAACATAATGTACTAAATGCTCCTGAATTCTATTCCTTAACATGATTAAAATAATGAATTATATGGTCTACCATCATAAAAAAAAAAGTTAACTTTACTATCTAAAACATTGTAATAGCTATAACCTATGCAAAGAATATTACATTGTTACATATAGCAAAAGAGATTATGTCATGGGAGTGGTCCTATAAGATCTATCCTTAATAGTCTGTGCTATATAAGCCAGAAGGAATATTTCTCCCTTAGCCAATAGCTATTTAAATACATAAATTTTAAGGCCAGGCACAGTGGCTCACTCCTATAATCCTAGCATTCTGGGAGGCTGAGGCAGATAGATTGCCTGAGCTCAGAAGTTTGAGACCAGCCTGAGCAAGAGCAAGACCCCGTCTCTAAAAGAAAAAAAAAATAGCCAGGCATTATGGCAGGCACCTGTAGTCCCAGCTACTTAGGACACTGAGGCAAGAGGATCTCTTGAGCCCAAGAGTTTGAGATAGTATGAGCTGTGATGCCACAGCACTCTACCCTGGATAACAAAGAGAGACTCTGTCTCAAAAAAAATAAATAAAATAAATAAATAAATTTTAAAATAAAATAGTATTTAATATTTTTATCTGTGCCTATTTTCTGATTTTCAACTTTGATGTTTCTAAGAGAAACACAATACTATAATCAGCTAATAGTTTGTGGTTTTAGAAATACCTTTTCAAAACAATCTGCCCCTGAATAGGTTCGTGAAATATATGTATTTTATTGAAAACTGACAAATTCTGAATCAAGCAGAACACACCAAGGTGCTACTCGTAATTTGAAATATTATCATAGAAGATGATTAAATTTTATCTAAGATCCAATCTAATATTCTTTGATCTAAGCAAATTTGTAAGAAAATGAGTTCTCATTTAATTCCGCAATCCTTTATTAATCTGAATGCCACCTTTTCTGACAAACATATTATAATGCTCATCATGCATTCTCAAATGAAACCTATAAAAAATAGAAGCATCAAAATATAGAATTAGGCTTGGCGCCTGTAGCTTAAGCGGCTAAGGCACCAGCCACATACACCGGAGCTGGTGGGTTCAAATCCAGCCAGGGCCTGCCAAATAACAATTACAACTACAACCAAGAAATAGACGGGCGTTGTGGCGGGCACCTGTAGTCCCAGCTACCTGGGAGGCGGAGGTAACAGAATCATTTAAGCCCAGGAGTTGGAGGTTGCTGTGAGCTGTGATGCCACTGCACTGTATCCAGGGTAACAGCTTAAGGCTCTGTCTCCATATATATATATATATATATACACACACACACATACATACATACATACATAAAATTACAAAAAATTATTATAATAATTATGCATTTCTATAAAAGGAAAACAAATTGTTATGAAATAACAGACCAGTGTGTGTATATTCTCAGGTACAATGACATGAAAACTCCGTGAGATAGTCTTTGTCCCTCTTTGCAACAAATAAGATTAGATATCTGAAATATAAGATAACAGGAAAATGTAAGCCAAAGGTAGTTCTAGGGACTTCTGATTTGCATACAGTACAATGTAAATAGTGCCATCTGGAGTTCTGCAGTGTAATATCCCTGAGGAAATCCACAGTTTTAGAATAAAATCGCATATCAGTAATAATAGAACAAAATTAAATATGGTAAGAGGGAAATACTGGGTTAAGGTTAGGAATAACATGGCAAGATAGATTATAGGATGTCAAATTGAAAAACTAAGAAATGATATTCTTGCAGAGCAGCCTTTTGTAATATGTATAGTATCAAAATAATTCACTGTTTTACTATGGAAGGAAGTATTGACAAAGATTGTAGACAATATCTCCTCACTTGAAATGTTGCACCTTTCGACAAGTTTCTGAAGTTTGCTTTGTTGTTCACACGTCATATAAATAACTATCATCACTGGCTTTCATCTACTAAATGGCTACAGCACCCAATCATTAGGATAACCAAACATGGCTACTTAGGTACTGGAACCTTCTTTTGTTAAGAATTCGTGATTTAGAATAAGCAACTAGGTAAGAAGTAATAGACTATGTGAGTAGTCACTAATCGGAGAATTTTGTATGAATTGACTCATTTAATCCTCAAAGACCTTATATCATAGGTTATCTTATTATTCCCCTTTCATAGTACTATGGCTCATAAGTACTAAAGTATAATGTTTCTACTTTAAGGTTCTTTAGTGTTATGATGTTATTGAAAAAGCAGATATGTGTATTACCTGTCCTCATCAAAATCAAGCATTTTGTAGGGCTTAATAAATTGATAGACTTGTAGAGTCATATTTATAGAAGTGTCATTCATCTTCTGCTGACAAAGAATTTTTTTTTTTTTTTTTTTTTTAAGATACCTTTCCCCAGACTCGGCACCTGTGGCTCAAGCGGCTAAGGCGCCAGCCACATACATCTGAGCTGGCGGGTTCGAATCCAGCCTCAGCCCGCCAAACAACAATGACAGCTGCAACCCAAAAATGGTTGGGCGTGGTGGCAGGCGCCTATAGACCCAGCTACTTGGGAGGCGGAGGCAGGAGACTCGCTTGAGCCCAGGAATTGGAGGTTCCTGTGAGCTGTGATGCCACAGCACTCTATCCAGGGTGACAGCTTGAGGCTCTGTCTCAAATAAAAAAAAGATACCTTTCCCCAAACAGCCTAGTATTGATG